>OW679199.1:139067110-139285155 GCA_940337035.1 Agriotes lineatus
TGAATTATCATTTTAATAAATACATTTTGACAGTTCAAACGAAGCACCTTTTCGGATCACAATATTAGTCCAAATAACACATGTACTATCTCAATATCAATAATAACCTTTCCAGTTTGCGCTTATGTTTGATTATGTGCCTTCTGGGCATATTTACATGCGATTTTGAGAAAATGTCTTACCCTAATATTGTATTGTAATTAGATACGAAATTTAACATATCTTAATACTGTTTGCATATCATTAAAAGGTCATATTATAATAGATTTACGTTAAATTATAATTCATTGGCATATTTACGTTAATTAAATCTAAAATCATCTGGTATTATACCAATAACAAGTGGTGAATGAACGTGTGCTGGTGTCAACGCCGAGGTTTGAACCCAGGACCATTGATCATTCGTTGTTAAGAGACTGTCACTCGTACAACTGAGCCACCAAATACATACTAAATTTTGGATAAAAATAAATATAAATGACCAATGATTTTGATTTGATATTTATTATAAAATGCTATTGTTGCAGGGGCAATGTAATGTATTCGACGTTCAGACATATAAACCACAACCTGGCCCCTTTATCAGAGAATATATTTTTATGATAACAAATGCAAAACATAGAAAACGTTTGCTACTCCTCAAATTCTAGAAAACGCCAACTGTATACAGATTTTAAAAAGAATATGGCTATATAGTAGCGCAAATAATTAACTTTAGCATTAGTGCAGATCATTAAAGTCGGTAACTGAGATTATTAGAAATACTCGTCACTATTATCTTCCCGCTTTGATCCAGAGAAATTTTCTTTTGTGATTTTTCCAAATAACTAGCTCAAGCAGAATGCCGGAGAGGAACCGTGGGCATAAGAATGTGTAATAAATTCACTTAATAATACTGAGCAATAATAACGCCAGGTTCAATAACTTACCCTCATATGCTTAGAGGAACCACATGGAGTAGATGAGCTGCGGCGTAAGACAGTTTGCAAGGAAATAACAAATACCAAAAAACCGCAACCATGGCTAGTGTCAAACACACTATAGGTTAAATTATGGACAATTTTCGCTATTACTGTCGACTAATGCATATTTCTATGTATGGTTAGGTTTACTCGTTTACTACGAAAATGCAATACAAAATCGAAAGGCTACAAGTGAACAAATGTAAATCGATGGATAAGGAGTGGTTATGCACCGGCGCTAAGACTGATAAATAGAAAGCTTAAATCAGGAAGACTACTGAACAAAAGATTAAAACAATCGAAAGGCTTGGTTGCTGCGGTGTGCTGGTATGTGATGGAAAACCCACAAGAGAAATCACTGTTTTACAGGTTTTCAACTCTACTGGCATCGAATTTCTGCAGGATAACGTGTATTGCTACTTTACGTGTTCCCCGGCCTTCTTGGCAGCAAAACACGGCGACGTTCGCGCTACCTAGACATATCGCAGTAGCAACGGATGATTGCAAATTTCGAACCGGGGACAAATACATCGAACCGGGGACGAAACGAAACAGGAGGATCAGGGAAAAACAGTACAAGAAAAAAGATGAAATTGCTTGAAAACAAATTAGAACATTAGACCACGTGAAATATTTGCTTGTATAGTAATTCTGAAGACTTTTTAGTAATTAACTATATGGTTCAAATGTGTGAAAAAACAGCAATATACACTAGCTTTTATCCGATCTGCTTTCCGAATAGTTATCATTCTGCATAATACGGACAATAGTATTTAACCCAATAAGCTCAAACCTTTATATGACATATATTCAAGCTTTACTCAAAACTATTCAATACAGTGCATCAAGAGCAATCTACTCACGAGGAAATTTTAAAGGGAACAAAGCTATGCGGTAAGACTTCCATCTAGCTTTTGGAGCACAAGTGCATATCAATCACCTCGTTGAATGTGTAATTAGCATTCGTTTTAATAATGTAAATGACTGCAATTAGATTGACAGCAGTTCTAAACGGCGAAGTAAGTTTGCCATTTGCAATGCTAACGGGATGTGCTGCAAACTATTTAAATAAAGAAAGCTGGAAATTCAGCATGGCTCTTCTGAGCGCTATTAACATTTGCAAACTAATTTCGTTGAGTCTTCTGCGCACTAAGTGTATGTGATTCCCTATTATTACAGGGGATAAATCCGACAGTAGTAAAAATAGGCTTTATTACTAGTTGTATTACTAACGCAATCAAAGTATAAAACTAATTCTGAAAGAAAGAGAACTGCGGCGACAATGAATTCTAATATTAACTTAAATGATTAATTTTATTTCACGCTGCTCGCAAAATAAATTTACAATTACAAATATTCTATACGCTAAGAAGACCAACGTTCAAAG
Organism: Agriotes lineatus; assembly: GCA_940337035.1. Lineage (NCBI taxonomy): Eukaryota > Metazoa > Arthropoda > Insecta > Coleoptera > Elateridae > Agriotes > Agriotes lineatus. Next base: position 139,069,460 of record OW679199.1, read on the forward strand.
TTATAAAAAACGTGTATAATATAGTTCTTACTAATAAAACTGGACACTCTTTGAAAAGTCTTAGTAGATGTTGAAATAAAAATCAATTTTAATAAACCCAACTTCAAAAAACTAAATTTGAGTGTAGTAAGCCTTCAGTCATGTAAGTTCTCTATAGCGGTAAGTGTAACTGCGGTTACAAGAACAAGGACGAAATATTTGAACTAAGTAGAGATGGGTGCATTATTATTTTGGATTATATACAGGGTGGGTCACCGAACTTGAAGCTCGTTACATCTTGAGACTGCAACCCAACGTACACAGTGTTTATTGAAAACTCCTTTTGATTGATACAAATACAAAAGAACCACTGTCTTAAATATAACTTATAGAATATTATCAATCATAATACGCAAAGAACATTTAAACAGTAGAATACATTCAGATTATAAAAAAAACAAATGATAAGCTAAGGAATACGGAATAAGTCAATACCAGCTAAAATAACAAGGTTTCAGCTCTCCGGCGTGATGCCATAGGTAGGTTTCTACCGCTGTCGGTTAAATCGCATAGGCGCATGTTTATAACTTTAAAAATAAGGGCTTCCCGTGGAAACGGGGCTACCAGTTGTGAATTCAGCCCTTAGTCGCACTTCATTTGTTTTTTAGTAATGGAAAACGAAGTTTCAAAGCAAAAATCATAATTTTTAATAAAATTATTATTGCAGTTACCTATCGACCATATTTGCTCCTTCTATTCGACATGGGGTTCAATATGAATTTAGTAGCGCTACTAATTTTTCATCGTCCTTTAATCAGTTGTAAATATCTCGAGCGTACTTTTAAAATGCCATTTTTTTCCCAACCAGGTTAACATAAAATCTAATTACGCACAGTTTTATGGTATATTGTCTATTGCACAATTTGTAATGGCATTTAGTACGTGTATATTTATGCAAAACTGAAACTGAAATAACCTACACGCACAGCACCAAATATTCACGAAGGTACTAAATGACTTGTCTATTACAAAAGCTCAATTATATTCGATTATTGCAAGCAACCTGCAGCTGTGAGCTGTATACAAATGTTACTTCACGATACTTGCCCTTTTAGCTGCCATTGAGTTAGCAAGCACACAATATTCGTTTATTTTTGCAAGGCATTCGATATTCTATTTAGAAAAAGACTAGCGTATGATTTGGAAGTAGTATAAATACCTAGAAAGAAAGAAACTAGATTAAACCGAAGTTACACCCACAAATTAAAACTATAAGTAATCTACATAGAACAAGACAATGCAGCTAATCGCATATTCAGACTAACATCAAGAAGTTGAGAAAAGGACAAATTAAAGAACTCCCTTATCAGGTTAATAGAAGCCGCCGAAAAATAGAAACTAAATAGAAGTGAGTGCAAGGCAGGCCAACATTATGGGGGCACAAAACAAACAGTAGAAAAATAAAGAATACCGGGAATGATAAAAAATCTGGTGTGATACATTCACACAACTTCCTTTTACAGTGATCTTATAATAAGTCAAAAATTTCATTTTTCAGTTTTAAGTATTTGTCAAAATTTTTCAAAAATTACAAAATCTACAAAAACGGTCAAAATAGAGCGTTGGTACGAGAGACAAATTTTCTCTAAAATTTTAAGCTGAATTCAAAAATATAATAATATACCGGGTGCTCTATTTAAAATAGGAGTTAATAAAAAAAATAGAAAAAAAACAAAAGAAACCCACTTTAGAAGTAATCAACTGGAAAATCACCTATCTCACATCAATACACATTAAAATTGTAATAAAAATGTAAAGTTTAAAAAAATCGTTAGAGCCGTTTCTGAAAAAATCGAAAAAAACTGAAAAATCACAAGAGTAAACACCTGCTTCCGGTTATGCGATTTTCTTCAAAAGCTTGTTGTCGCATCTACATAGTACACAAAACTTATATATATGAAGTTTCAACGCCATACCTTCTTCCGTTTTTGAGATATTCTTTTCACAGACAAACACAAGCAAACTACGTAACCTACCAGTTCGACTAGATAACCAATTGTGTTACCAAATTCAACGACAGTGGATTTATAATAACGTTTTTGGTATTCCTGTTAAGGTAGGGGAGAGTAGTATACAATGAGACACAGTACACAATGAGACAAATTTACCGTACAAACTTTCTGATATTTGTATGTAAGGTTGGTACCAACAAAATCTTAAAAATCAACGAATTTGTGGTGTCACATATTTAGTGTTGTAGTTTTTATAAAAAAATTGTTTTTGGAAAGTAAGTACTTATCTTTATTGACCAATTGAAATAATTTTATTCATGTGTATGATTGCGTTGGATCTGGTTTGTTGAAAACCACTCATTACGCATGGTGTTACGGGCTAAAAGTCATTTAAAAGTATTACATATTTAAATGCCCTATTTTCGATAAATCTAAATATTATCCGCTATTACAAGCTTCGAATTTCCAGGAATCTATATGCCTAATTAATTTGCGTTAGGCTAGGTCTCTCTTGTTGCAGCGTTGTTAGTCTGGTTGCATATTTAAAGCTCCCTCCAGTTTTCGAATTTGGGTTTTTTTATCAGTATTTTTGGCCATTCGCCATATTGTGTTGCTGCAGAATAGGTGCCTTTGTGTCTCCAGTTACGCCGTTACGATTATTGTTAAATAACTCGATTAATAGTTTTGTCTTCAATTTTGTCATTTTAAACTGGAATTATTATTATTATCTCTATAGTAGCAACCATAAATAACTGTTTGTAATGTTTATATGCTAGCGAGTTGTTCTTAAATCGCTAGTGAATTAATAGTAGATTGTTGTACAAGTTAAGAAAAGTGACAGTTTTCCAGCGAATGTAAAAGTTTTAAGTGAGCATGGAAGAATCACTTTTCCAATGCGTTGAACATGCAATTTTTTCGTGTAGTTGACAAAAATTTCTTTTTAAATCATTTTGGTCAAAGTAGAGAAGTACAATGTTTACTGTACTGTAAAATATAAATAACCATTATACATTATAGACCTAACTTGAAAATGAATAAATCTGTTATTAATTCATGTAGTTTAAATTTAAACTGCAGTATAATATAGCAGCTACATCGCGTATTCGGTTATTTAATTCATTTTTTTGTTAAAATATTGTTTTAAATAAAAACCCCGGATAATCCGTCGCCAAGGGGCACACCGGCAGCCGAGAGCGAGAGCCGACAGCCGACCATCGATCACTCGGACCAACTTGTATCCGAATGCGAGTAATTGCAGTTCAAACGAGAGAATTGGTTGAACGACCATCGGAGTTCCGACGTTCCGAGCATCCGATTGTTCCTAGTAATCCGAGAGATTTTCTCATTCGAAAAATTTTCAGTAACAATCGGAATATCTCGGAAAGCGGAAACAATCGAATAATTTGATTCTTTTCATTCGGATTCGCACATCACTATTCCTGACCTGCAAGTCGCTATCGCTGCACTAACCTTGTCCAAGCTCGGCCGCTGGTTATCGGACCCTCCGTCTGTGCTTGCTGCAGCCTGAAGAATGATCGCAAGGTCGGTTGTTATCCGTTATGATTCGGGCCACTTAAAATTTGGGATCCGTTTTAATATGTTTTGTGACTGTGCTACTTCGTATCCGGCAGATGATTGAATGCCTGTAATCTGTATTTTAAGCGCATTACTCACCTTTTGAGGCAGGTTAAGTGTTTGTTTTTAACGAATCTATCGCGGTAGTTTATTCTAATTAGCTTTTTAGGTTAAAAGTTATTCGGACTGTTGTGTATCACGCTCCGTTCAAGTGTTAACATAAAATTTAATCCGTTCTCGATCGTCACGTTTCGTTAGTGACATAACATTAGGTTAAATCCAGCCTCAGGATAAGTCCCGCATTTGCAAGTAATTCCATGTAAGACTAGCTTGCCTTAGTCAGTTATCGGTTTTTAAAGCGCTATATTACGAGACAATTTCTTGGATTCCATGTGGACGTTATTGCAATAAAGCAAACATTAAGAGTGCCCTTGCATAGTGGGTAATTGGTCGAATTCAGCGAGTAATTCTAAATTTAAGCTGTAATTAATGTGTCATAGCCATTGCGCTATCGACAACTTGTTAGTTTTGCATTTAGCCATTTTATTAGCCATTCTGTGATTCATTTATGCATATTGATATGCTTTAACCTATTTATTTGAGCTACGTTAATATTTCGTATATGCCTTAATTACTATGTAACCTATGTATCGTTATTAAGACGCTTTATTACAGTGATACAAATTTGTAATATGCTGATTTGATTTGCCGTATGATAATTTGTGTGCATTTTAATTATGTTTTTATTTTTGTTTGCTGCAATTATACTGCCCTGACATCTTTGCCTGCGTATCTGATTTGTGCTCTTGCCGTTACCCTTTTATTTTCAGGTTTGGTTAGTAGCGCCTTCTGTAGTGTACCTTTTGTTTAGTAAAGTGCTGGGTTACTTGCTACTTGGCGCCCATATTTTTATTTTATAGCTGAAGCTTTTGAGTTTTTCGTTTTACCCACAACCAGCTCCGGCTGAGTAGTCGGTTGCCTTTGCTTACTTTTTTTACAGCCTCCGTAACGGTAACAATGGGTTTAGAGTTATAATCTCAAAATTACAAATGAATTGGCGGTACACAACCTGCTATATTTTGCTAAAATTGATGAAGTGAGCTTTAGTACACAATGAAACATTTTGAAGTGGTACACAATGAGACTAGTCTCATTGTGTACCACGACATATCGCGCTCGCATAACTATAGCACAAGTAAAGGTTTTTCTAGTAACAATGGTTCGGAAAGTAAAGGAGAGGCGCAGGGCTACATTCACGTAGGTAGGAAGATATGAGAGCTGCGGTACACGCCTTCTTTGGGGGAATGAAACTAAGGCAGGCTACCTTGGAATACGGTGTCAAATATGTGAAAATAAAAAGTGCAGACAATAACTGCCAAATGGTACCGAATTAGAGTGTGAAACGTATTTTCACAGTAGCGCAAGGGAAGAAGAACTTTTGATGAAAATTTAGCAGCAGGGCCAAACGCGACACTGTCTCAAAGCAGCCAACAAGTTAAACAGCTGATTTTGCGGAAACCAATACGAAGCGACATTTTCAATGGAGACTATGGCAGGGGCGGCGAGTAGACGGGTGCACGGGGGCGACCGCACCCGATCACAAATTGTTACGGGTGCAATGCACCCGATGAATTGTAACAGTAAAATAATATCTTTCAAAACTATTTATTTGGAATGGAAGCAGCATGTGCTAACCAGCAACAGCCAGGGGGTGAAATGACCGGACTACCTGTCTTGGTTGGGACCGGAAGTACAATTTAAGGCTTATCGCCTAGGTACCGGCTAGGGTAACTACTACATAAATATTTCCAAGAATTCAATGTTGCTTATTTCATGATGGATATTTGCAATTAGCTGAAGTAAACGGCTCAGTTGCCAAGTAGCATTTGCGTTGTTCGCTCTACGTAGTTGTCTGCCTATACAATGGAGAAGTTTTTGATAAAGCAGGAAAAATCGACTAGTGCCGGATTTGGAAGGCCGCTTCAAAACCCATCATGTTCAAACCTTGATAAAATAAATGGTATGTTATACATTGTAATTTATATTGCCATTTTCGATATGTCAATCTAAAATATTGTATTCTAGTTATTTATTTATTTAGAATAATTCAATGTAATTTTAATCACAAACTACATAACTTTATGCTGGGATTAACTAAACTTAATTTTACCAATATTGTATTTTAGAAATTATTATTAGTTATTTCATTAATTACAAGAATTTTTTAATTGCAGATATTGACACAAAAAGAAAATCCACAAGGAAATTTTTGCATAAGTGATCTTATCAGTTTAGGTGGATAGATTACAATTTTCAGGCGGATAGAGTATTTTGTAGGACATGCTTAGAGGCAGCAAAAACAGAAAAACTTATTTCGAGGCCGCTACTGGGTCGAACAAAAATGCCTATAAAAGTTTTTGTGTTAATGGTTTTTCTTTGTGGAATAAAGCAATAGAGCGGTTAAAGATCATGAACGTTCAGATTTTCATTTCCAAGCAGTTGGTATTGTGGCGTGTAGTGAACGTGGTGTTAATGTCTTGGCTAGTCTTAATACCGAAAAAGAAAGTCAAATGAAACAAGCTAGAGTTGCTTTGCTCACGTTTCTTACTAGTTTAAAATATTTAGCAACGGAGGGTCTTGCCATTAGAGGCCACTCCGATGAAAATTCGAATTATTTCAGGCTTTTAAAGACAAGATCTGAAGATGTACCGGAGTTGCGCTTAAGGTTACAAAGAAATCAATACAAGTGGATTTATATACTCTTTATTTATTTCTTTAAAAACCTGAAGTTTCCGAAATGTGTAGTATAAGGCACCCGATTGAAACTGTATAACTCGCCGCCCCTGTCTGGCGGTACAATGCTCAATTTGCCCCGGATTCAGTATACAAAGTTGGAGCACACCTTTTTGTGCTTGCACAGCAACCATTGTGTGAAGTGTGTGTCATGTTGATGTGTTGACCTTGTTACTCTATCTCTTAGGTCTCTTCATTATTACAAATTAATAATATCCCATTGTTCATGACACTAATGCTATACATAGTATCAAGATGAAAGGTGGGCTAATAGAATACCAAAGAGAACATTAGTAAAACACATCAGTAAAGGGGTTTACACGGAACTTTCCTCGGGCGAATTTGATTAATTTGTAAAATAAAAAAAATGTAATCCGCTGGGATTCGAACTCCACGCTCCGAGATGAATATTGGAAGCCAGTGTGTTGTCCGACGTTAGAATAACTGAGCCACGGGCGTGTTCGAATAGGACGAGCTTCTGCTGCTTTATAAAGCACCATACTATTCTGCCCCATTTGTGATGTTTACCCTGTATCTGTTAGATTTTATTTTGGCAATAAAGCCTGAGGTATATGCAAATTATTCCTTTGTCTCTTGCAAATAAAAAATTCCTTCGTCTTTTAGACGAGGGAAGTAAAAATGTAGTCGGCTGGGATTCACACTCCATGCTCCGCAGCTAAAATAACTGCGCCACGGGCGCGGGGCGTACTCGCAGCGGACGAGTTTCTGCTGCGTTATAAAGCACCATATTGTCCAATTTGTGATGTTTACCCCGTGTCTGTTAGGTCTCGTTTTCGCCAATTATAAAGCCTGAGCTATGTGCAAATTATTACTTGTATCTATTTCTCAAGTAAAGCAAAAATAAATGAAATTTTATTATTTGGGTGCTCACTCTGCATATATTTCTCCTAAATTTTCTCGGTTTTATGCCAGGTACTCATATAATGTGCATGCAAAATATCGCTTTCTTCCCCAACAAATAGTTTTTGAGTTATACCGTCAACAGACAGACGGAATTGAGAAAACCTGTTTTTCCTCATCTAGGGACTCTGAAACGTGAAGATCTGAAGAAATCTCGGAAGGTAATGTTTTCATGATTATAATACTTTCTTCCTATAAAGGAAACTAGCTTTTTAGCTCATCACACAGGCAGCCTGATTATTAAAATTAAAAGAGTTTGTTGTACTTTTCAAATTGAATTGTTCTCCGACCCCACAGTTGAATATCATTCAAAATTAGTTCTGTGCCATTAAACGCCGAACAGGGTTAAAAGCACAGCCAATGATAATGCACGAGATAGCTGAATATTGATGATGTAAGTAAGCCGGATCGGAAACCGAGTATTCATAATTATCCACAAAATAGGTAATAGCTATTTATTCAGCAAGTGCTAAAAGTCGACGTTTATGCACGAGACATGAAAATTATGAAACGAATCCGAAGGCTGAGTTTCATAACATGTCTCGTGCATAAACGAAGCGTTGCATACAATATTTTATCTACGACCTTAATTTTACTGTTATTGCTCCATAAATAATATCGATTTAACAAAGGTTTGCATCTACGACACCTCTAATTTATGTCATAATAAACAGTAGCCATGCCGCGCGGGCGAATGTTTGCGAATGACAGTAGTCAAGGTCAGTTACGAAATCTAATTATTAATACTCCACATGTGACTGTATTCATTACATAACGCTTTAATTATTTCAAAAACACTTTACCTGTAACGCAAGAAGCAACTAGAATAACTTTACAGCTTCACTTCCAGTTCGAAATTGTAGTTTTATAACCTCACTTCACTTTTAGCACATGAGCTAAGAGTAAACAGCTGATTTCTTTAACCACGGTAAACTATAAAACGTCACTTTTAGTGAAACAAGCTAGCCCTAAAAAGCCTACTTTTAGTAGTGGTCATAGATAAAATATATTTAGTTCTAATAAGACTGAAATAACAAAGCGCTTGTGAATTACAGTAATTCGTAATAGTATATTGTATATTAAAAGCTGAAAGTGCAATAGCGACAAGAGCACTTTTCGTTCGAAATATACATACTATTTTTTTGACGACTGAGCATATTATTAAGGTGAAAATAATCATATTATCAATTGACAATAAATTTAAAAATACTCGTGTAGTATTTATCTGCCATGTAATGCGATTATTTAAACAAATGACAAGCGGTGTCAAATAAACATCCTGACATGGCTACTCATTTTGCTAACGCGGAAACCCAAAACGCTCGGCAAGCGGCAAAATGCTATAAACGTTCACTTAGCGGCGAATGTCAACTTTCTGTTGTCAAATGACAGAAAACACCTATTTATGTTACGAAATTAAGAACTATTTTGGGCGAGCCGCAGTTTATGGGTAAGCAAGCGCAGTTAGCTAGGCACATAAATAAGTCGAGTCTAAACGCCCACTTTTGTACATCAAGGCGTTCTATATTATTCCAGGTCATGACTTTGGGCCTATAAAGTGACCTTTGGAATGGGCCACCACAATTTGGTAACATGACTTCGCCAACCTCAAAGAATTACTAGTTTTGATCACTAAATGAATAATCTGTTAGTGCAATGTTCCTGTCATTCTCATACATGCCAGTTGGAAAAAATCTTTGCTACTTACATCGTAGTGCGTCACTTCACCGTAATATTAGATTTAAAAACCAGTCATAATGGGTAGTGTAAGATGAACTCACCCTTATAATGTCAATGTGAACTTGTTACTATCATGAAATGTGAGCCAACTTCATGTATGACATCTGACAGCGAATAAACGAGTTGTCTACCTACTTTACATGGTGTCAGTTGTGTGCGAAAAAGTGAACCTAACCTGACAAAGCACATTGTTGGAAATCGAATCACAGCAAAGATGGACGAATTAAAACGGCAAAACGACGATCTCAAGAAGAAAGTCGACGAAATGGAACGGCGATTTACGCAAATGCAAGCGACAGCGCCCACAACATTCAACACAATACCAGCTCCGGAACGCTTCACATTTGAAGCTAGTGACTGGACCAGTTGGATTACAACGTACGAACGCTACAGAATGTTGACAGGGTTAAACAATCAGGCCGAAACAATACAAGTCAATAGCCTCCTCATACATATGGGAAGTGAAGTAGACAAACTCCTGGATACATTGATTCCAACAGCTGACGATCGGGGAAGCTACTCTAAAATCAAGGACTTACTGGATACTCATTACGTTAAGAAGACGAACGTAATGTATGAAAGAGCAAAATTCAATCTTCGCACACAAAAAGGTGAGTCTGCACAGGAATTTATTTCAGCCGTCGTACAGCTAGCAAAAACATGCAACTACGGGGCAATGACAGACGAGCTGATCCGAGATAGGCTGGTAGTCGGTATCCAAGACAAAAAGCTCTCAGAGTCGCTACAAATGACCAGCGATTTAACATTGCCTGACGCTAGGAATAAAATATTACAGCAAGAAAGAGTTAAACTCGAAAACAAACACCTTCGGGAAACCTCCAGCACGTCAGGTGAGATAAATAGAGTTAAGAGAAATGAAAAATACCATTATTATAAAAGTAAAGTAAAAGGTCAATGCGTTAATTTAAAAGGAATGCCTCCGATTATCCACAATGTAATCGCTGTGGTGCCAAACCTAGTCACGAATTATCAGATTGCCCTGCATTAAAGTTAAAATGTAAAAAATGTTCGCTGAAAGACCATTTTGCTAACAGATGCAAGACTAAACTAACGGTTAGAGAGATAGATAACATTTCAGGAACACACACAGAAAACGACTCCAAAACCAGCTACTCCTCATCAGATTATGACGACATGTATGGTATAGCAGAAATAGTGAAAGTGGACGAAGTCACCGGTGGAGAAAATACTCCATGGCACATAGAAGTTGAAATAAATGGACAAAGTGTATCGTTCAAGATCGACACAGGCGCAGATGAGACCATTATAACCTACAGACAGTACAAGGCCATGGAAAATAAACCGAAGCTAATAAAACCACCAAGCAGATTATATGGACCAGACAACCAACCTCTTGATGTCATGGGAATTATTAACGTGCCGGTGAACTGGAAAGGTAAGGATCGCTTAATTACCATGTATGTCATGAAGAACAAAGAAAATTTATTGGGTCGGCCTGCTATAAATAGGTTTGGCTTAATCCAGTGGGTGGATGACGTCACCAATAATAATGAAATACAAAGTACAGTTAACATTATCGATAAATATGCAGACTTATTTACCGGTATAGGTAAATTTAAAAACATACAGTATAACATCCAATTAATAGAAGGTGCTGAACCATTTTCCATTTCCACCCCAAGGAGAATACCATTGCCTTTAATGGATAAGGTCAAAACCGAATTAAACCGAATGACGGAGGAGGGCGTAATCACAGAAATAAGTGAACCAACTGCATGGTGTGCACCAATGGTAGTCGTCTCAAAGAAAAACGGGACCATACGTATATGCACTGACTTTACAGAACTAAATAAGCATGTTCTTCGAGAAAAATTGATACTGCCATGTGTAGATGAAACCCTAGCAAAGATGAGCAATGCTAAAATCTTCTCGAAATTTGACGCATCTTCAGGGTTTTGGCAACTGGAACTCACAGAACAATCATCAAAATACAAAACCTTCATAACGTTATTCCGCAGGTATGCCTACAATCGCTTACCCTTCGGTATAACATCAGCTTCCGAGGTATATCAAAAAGCCAAGAATAACATTATTGGTAGTCAAACGGGAGTATTAGTACATATGGACGATATTATCATATTTGCTGAAAACCGAAAGAAACACGACCAATACCTATACGCAGTACTCAATAAACTCAATAATCATATTAAACAAAAACAAGTGTGCCTTTGCACTAAATAAAATTAAATTCCTAGGTCATATCGTTAGCGAATTGGGCATTCATCCAGACGAAGAACGTGTTACTGCAATCAAGCAATTTCCTGCACCGCAAAACGTATCCGAAGTACGACAGTTTCTAGGCATGGTAAACTACCTTACAAAATGTTTACCATCCACAGCAGACAGGATTAAAGAGCTACGGGAACTACTTAAAATAAAGAACGCATTCTTGTGGACAGACTCGCACCAAAAATGCTTCGAAAACCTAAAAATAACAGTCACCTCTGCTCCCGTTCTCGCTATGTATGATGCCAATAAGGAAACAAGAATATTAGCAGATGCTTCTTCCTACGGTATTGGAGGGGTGATGGAACAAAAACAAAGCGACAACAGTTGGCATCCAGTAGCATATTACTCAAAATCTTTAAGCCCTATAGAGCAAAAGTACGCTCAAATCGAAAAAGAAGCTCCCGGAATAGTATGGACATGCGAAAAAATGGACAAATTCTTGATCGGAAAGCACTTTATAGTCCAAACTGATCATAAACCTCTCTTATCGTTGCTAAAAGAGAAACCCATGAATGAACTAACCATTCGTCTACAAAGATTTCCCATGCGAATGGTAAGATTCGATTTCACCATCGAGCACATCCCTGGAAAGCAGTTTTTTACCCCAGATACCTTGTCTAGATTTCCATTGCAATACGGTAAACATGACAAGGACGTGATTTCAGAAAGGAATTCATAAAAAGAATGAACTGACTTTAACAAGTTTATTATTTAAAGGAACAAATGACAGTTTACACAAATCGGCACATTAAAACAAACACCCGGAGGTGAGTTTAAATTTAGTAATACGATATCCTACGTGAATATGAAAGGGGGCCCCACGAAAACCAAAATATATCTTAAGGGCTAGTTACAAAGACACAAAAAAAAACACAATATTATCCAAAACAAGTGACATAAAATGGACGCCAGGAGTAAAGCCCCTGGTAAACATTAACTGAGACAGATCATAAGTCCTAGCGGACGTACGCAACGTTTATAAGCACTGACGCACAATAAAATATAAAATCGCACCTTAAGTTAGGCACCAGAATTATTTAGTTGATACAATACAAGGCGCCTACCTGAGTTGAAGCATGCAGTGTTAGATGCAGGTGTACTCGTCCTCGTGGAGGCCTGGCGAGACGTGCAAAAGGTGTAGCAAATTCTCCAGAAGAGGCAGCTGGACTCGAGGAATTGAAGACAGTCGGCAGCAACCATCAATCGAAGAAGTGACAGCAGACAATACGATGTCGCGCGGCGGCCCCTTTCTTCAATTAAACCCGACGTTGACACAGATATGCATTACGCAATAGTTTTTTTCCCGACTTAACAGGGAAAAAAGTTAGTTGAGGCTCTTCAGATATCGTTTCTAATCGAATCGGCAAAGAGTGCCAAAAGTCTCCCCGCAGACCAACTGTATGAAACGAAAAACCGGCCAATTTAACAACGTCGAGTTAAATACACTTCCTCTGCCCACCGCGCGCTTTCAAAGACACCCAAGAATTAATGTTCACTTCGAAGATTCGGGTTTAACTGCACTCGCCATTAACGTGCCCCAAGGCACTCGAAAAGTTCGCACAAAAGCCAAAAAGGATTCACCATGTTAATCACCAAATGTTAGCAAAAGCTCCCCCCCGATTCGCGGCACAAGCTGCGAACCGGGGGGTGCGAAAAAAAACACCACGTCTAGTTTACTCAATAGCTGGGAACAGATTCCAATTTCAAATCGAATTCTGCGCGAACAAGCACAACGGAAGAAAACTTCGAACTTCAAAACCATAATTTCTATATGTGCTGTTAACTAAGGGCTTATCAAACCTTATTTCATTTGCCCATCGAACGTTCTAGAAGAAATTCCTTGCTGTTGCAACGAATCCCAGGGTGTCGAATTACAAAGATTATTTTTCAAGAACTTTTAGAAGTTGTTGACAGGAAACAATAAATTTCAAGGCCTAATTTCGTTATTGCTTCAGACAAAATACCTGCTCGAAATTTATTTTCACAGGCTGGAATACAGCGGCCAGTGAGTAAGTTAAAAGAGCTGGAATTCGAAACGGTCTTATCGCGAAAGGGAGAACAAAGAATGACTTTGCTTACACTTCGGGGAAATAGAATTTAACCAGCAACAACTGTGATAACTACGCGGCCTTTGAATTTAATAACAGGAAATATTAAGCTACGCTGCCTAAATGGATTGTTGCTGAATGCAAACAGTTTGTTTCGAATTTAAAAAGAGAACGCTTACGAGACGAATTCTACGGATCGTAAACGCATTAGTGTTAAAATGTAGCTTTAAGATCCAGGGTTGAACTTTAGACAGGGCCGTCTTCAGAAATTTATCAAGACAAAAAAAAACCTATTAAAGCGGCATCAACTCAACGTAATTTTGAGCAAGACGAAAGAGGTCGAAAACACTTAACACCCCCCTTACTAGAGGTCAATTTCTTAAATTGATCCTTAAGACGACCGAGAGAGTTGCTAGAAGATTCGCTTAACTTAAGGTGCGGAGTGAGATAGCCGTCACTACTCAGGATCCCAACCACGCGATGAGTGATAGCGTCAATGGACAGAGTGAGAAGGAAAAAGAATTTGCCAAAAAGACCGGTTACGCCGGTGGAAATTACGTAAAACCCCAATCAGGTACTGGCGGTTCGGTGAAGCCTAGAACACCCCTCCCCGGACCAGGGAATCGGGCGACAAATAAACGTAATTTGTCCCAAAGGAGGGTACTCCGCCAGGGGTCCCATTCGACTTGGCGATCAAAAATCAAAAAGTAAACACGGACCACTCCACCCCGTAAAAGATGGTGTCCCCATCTCAAAATAATCCGACCATGGTCGAGCGACCATGGCACGCGTCCATGGGGTGGCGGGTAAGCAAGGCGACCGGACCCACTGCCGACTCACTATCCGGCCCCATGACACGGTTTAAAAGGAAAAGTGCCAAAGGAAAAACGGGTGAGGGCAATGACAGGTGTCGCCGGACACACGGTAAAGGGAGGATAGAACGAAAGGAGAAAGATGAGAGAGAAGAGTTGATGTCCCACCTGGGATTTGGGTTTTGCTCTTGAATGAGCTTGTCATAATAGGGTATAAGTCATCACTGTGCACTCTTCCGTCCAACCTACCAATCGAACACAGGGTACGAAGCCCCAAGGTTCGCAGCCTAACTCTCGAAGACCCGTTGAAGAGGGCACGAGAGGCGTCACGGGATCAGCCTCTTGTGTTTGTCCCACAGCAACAAACGATCAAAGAAAGGGGTAGCCATGAACGACAGGAGTCTCGAAGGCCTTGAAGGCCGCCTAACCTAAACTAACCTATCCTATTCTAATGAAACGAGCAATTATATACAACAGTATGTCACACATGGTTAATCCATTGTGACTTGGGATTGTCAAGGAAAAGAAAACTAAGTCCACCGAAATCCTCAATCGATGACGATGCCGAAAGCCAAGTCGTCTCTGAATTCGCATAATGTGGGACCGAAAATGACTCCAACACCGAACACCAAAAGAAAATCCGGAAAAACAAAGTCTCCAACGAATGTCAAACATAAACATTACTAAAGAAACAACATGCGACCAGCCTGCGCATGACTGACGCACGAAGCTTAAAAGCTTAACAACGAAATTGTTTCTCCCAAAATCCAAAGGGCAGAACCAATACGTGACGACCTAAAGTCATGAAAAGTCTTCAACGAAATTGTTCACAAGGAACCCAATACATGACCTAAAGTCATTAGAAGTCTTCAACGAGATTGTCTTTCCCAAAATCCAAAGGGCAAAGACACGAAATGTGATAACATAAGGTCATCAACACAAAATTCGGTAGGTGACGACAGCTCGTCAATAAATAACGGAACGATGGAGTCTCGGCCGAAAAATAATTATTCCAGGCTTCGGAATGGCACAGCGTAACCAGAATCTGCAAAGATGCAACGCTCTCATACTACACGAGAACACAAGCGAGATTACTTAAGCGGCGTCTTCAAACAGATGTGCAATAAAGCAAAATTTGCCCCACCTCAACTTTCCGAGAGTGGACAGCAACGGTACAAAACGCCGATCCCAAGAAAATTTTACGCTGGCCTAGAAGTCACTAAAACAAAACAACAACAGGCGACTAAATCGCAACATACTTCAACACGGTAAACAACTAGGTCAATAAACGAAAAAGGTACGACAAAAAGTGTACAAGACACTACGACAAGTGTTGATGCACGCGATGAAATCAGCAAACGAAGTTGGGCGATACACAATAAAAATGGAAATGAAATAGAAGTCAATCAAAAAAACTACGCCAAGCCAACTAAGATGGTTTGAGAGATATTACAAATTCGCATAAAGCGGATTTCACAAACACACCAACACAAACCACATCCTAACAACGAACCAATAAAGAATAAAGAAAACGAAATGATTTCCAACTCGTCAACAAACAACAACGCGGCACCACATCAAAGGATGACAACAACAAAAAGTCAACATCGGTAATCTAAATACGTCAATGTCGATAAACTCTACTAACTTTAACTTAAATTCAGGATGACACAATAAAATTTCGAATTAGCTGAAGGCTAAACACAATCAGCAATAAACGAATTCAAAAAAAAGTTTGATACCTTCCAGAAATTTCAGAGTTTTCACGAAAAAGACAAAAAAAACACGGTTTACTTAATGATCCATACTAAAATAAACGATTAACACCAAAAGAATGGCTCCAAAATGTGCCCTAGCACGAAAAGAAAATGTTGAAATATTAAACACGAAAAAAACACAAAAATCCCGCGAAAAATCCCGGGAAAAACAATGTTTGGTATGTCAAAGGTATGGCAAGGAACTCATTTGATAAAAGAAAACAAATAGAATACGCGTCCTGATATGAAAAAAAACACGTTTCCAAATTTCAAAGTCCTAAAAAGTCAAGTCTTCATAAAAAATACTAGAAAAAACTATATGACGTTGATGCCAAAGACTAAAATGAAGCTGTATGACAAGAAAAGAAACACAAAAACAATGCCCTAAGGGCGTTATCGACAAAAACAATGCCCCACGTTGGGATAGCCAGTTATCTGTTACGGTATTAATTCATGAGATCGACACAGGTCGTAGTGATTGTCCAAAATCGGGCACAAACTACAGGGTTCGCCGGCTTTCTCTAGAAATCACAGATCTTAATGTGTCGGAGCAGATGTTGTTGCTCCGGTTACTCGCACTTAGCTCAGTCGGGAAGGGGTAGTTCGAAGACTTAAATGGAAAACCGACGGGGTACTTACCCTAAAGCTTGCTTAACAGAAAAAGAAATGCCTGAGCGCCACTTGGTTCTGATTAGGGGTGGCTAACGTGTCTAGAACCAAGAACAATACACGTAGCCTATGTAGAAGTCCTCCAGGTACGTTGCTGAACACCTCAGCCTGTTGTTTACCAAGCCTCCTCCGAGTAGCCGGGTGACCTTGTCGTTAAATCACTTACCTTCAAGGCCACCGTCACTAAAGAATAACAAAAGAACACTGACTGGCCCAAATCTCGGGGCTCGCTTAATCAAAAGAGCATGCTTTAACTTCACAAAATTAATTACACTTGGCCTTTGCCACACTGGATTAGTTAATGACCCAGAAGGGGTTTCAAAATTCATAAAAAGAATGAACTGACTATAACAAGTTTATTATTTAAAGGAACAAATGACAGTTTACACAAATCGGTACATTAAAACAAACACCCGGAGGTGAGTTTAAATTTAGTAATACGATATCCTACGTGAATATGAAAGGGGGCCCCACGAAAACCAAAATATATCTTAAGGGCTAGTTACAAAAACACAAAAAAAAACCACAATATTATCCAAAACAAGTGACATAAAATGGACGCCAGGAGTAAAGCCCCTGGTAAACATTAACTGAGACAGATCATAAGTCCTAGCGGACGTACGCAACGTTTATAAGCACTGACGCACAATAAAATATAAAATCGCACCTTAAGTTAGGCACCAGAATTATTTAGTTGATACAATACAAGGCGCCTACCTGAGTTGAAGCATGCAGTGTTAGATGCAGGTGTACTCGTCCTCGTGGAGGCCTGGCGAGACGTGCAAAAGGTGTAGCAAATTCTCCAGAAGAGGCAGCTGGACTCGAGGAATTGAAGACAGTCGGCAGCAACCATCAATCGAAGAAGTGACAGCAGACAATACGATGTCGCGCGGCGGCCCCTTTCTTCAATTAAACCCGACGTTGACACAGATATGCATTACGCAATAGTTTTTTTCCCGACTTAACAGGGAAAAAAGTTAGTTGAGGCTCTTCAGATATCGTTTCTAATCGAATCGGCAAAGAGTGCCAAAAGTCTCCCCGGAGACCAACTGTATGAAACGAAAAACCGGCCAATTTAACAACGTCGAGTTAAATACACTTCCTCTGCCCACCGCGCGCTTTCAAAGACACCCAAGAATTAATGTTCACTTCGAAGATTCGGGTTTAACTGCACTCGCCATTAACGTGCCCCAAGGCACTCGAAAAGTTCGCACAAAAGCCAAAAAGGATTCACCATGTTAATCACCAAATGTTAGCAAAAGCTCCCCCCCGATTCGCGGCACAAGCTGCGAACCGGGGGGGTGCGAAAAAAAAACACCACGTCTAGTTTACTCAATAGCTGGGTACAGATTCCAATGTCAAATCGAATTCTGCGCGAACAAGCACAACGGAAGAAAACTTCGAACTTCAAAACCATAATTTCTATATGTGCGGTTAACTAAGGGCTTATCAAACCTTATTTCATTTGCCCATCGAACGTTCTAGAAGAAATTCCTTGCTGTTGCAACGAATCCCAGGGTGTCGAATTACAAAGATTATTTTTCAAGAACTTTTAGAAGTTGTTGACAGGAAACAATAAATTTCAAGGCCTAATTTCGTTATTGCTTCAGACAAAATACCTGCTCGAAATTTATTTTCACAGGCTGCAATACAGCGGCCAGTGAGTAAGTTAAAAGAGCTGGAATTCGAAACGGTCTTATCGCGAAAGGGAGAACAAAGAATGACTTTGCTTACACTTCGGGGAAATAGAATTTAACCAGCAACAACTGTGATAACTACGCGGCCTTTGAATTTAATAGCAGGAAATATTAAGCTATGCTGTCTAAATGGATTGTTGCTGAATGCAAACAGTTTGTTTCGAATTTAAAAAGAGAACGCTTACAAGACGAATTCTACGGATCGTAAACGCATTAGTGTTAAAATGTAGCTTTAAGATCCAGGGTTGCACTTTAGACAGGGCCGTCTTCAGAAATTTATCAAGACAAAAAAAAAACCTATTAAAGCGGCATCAACTCAACGTAATTTTGAGCAAAACGAAAGAGGTCGAAAACACTTAACAAAATATGGGTAATTATTCGAAGAGTTGCTTACCAAACTGCTTGATAATTATAGGAGAGAAATTAAAATTAGGGTACCGCTAACCAGACCTAATTTAAAGCATGCAAAAATTCCGAAAGGCCACCTAATGATACTCAAAGCTAAAAATTCAGCTAGCAAAAGTTTGCACATACAGGGGTCGCTCTAAAAGTACCGTAACAATGTGAACTGTCTTGTTAAAATAGTTTATTTGTTCCTCACTTGTAAACATCCATTTATCAAGTCACTGTATTCACCTTGAAAATGTTTCTTAACTGGCTAGCCAGTAAATTTTTTACTGGCTAGCCAGTTATATTTTACAAACGTGCTCATAGATAAATGATAGCGTGCAAAGCCAGAGTTGTCCTCCTTAGTATGTGTCATATTGATTAATTTAGTTGCTTGTCAGTTTGACATTTTGAATAAATGGTGAATTTCTAGTTATTTACAAGTGAGGAACAAATAAAACATTCAACAGTACACGCCAGGTAACCATATTTACTGGCTCAAGGATATGACAGGCTCGCCTAACGGCTCGCCAGTCATCCCAATCCTATCGCCAGTAAAACCTGTTTTACCTGGCTTGTAATGTTAAATACTATTATTTGTTCCTCACTTGTAAACATCAATTTATCAAGTCACTGTATTCACCTTGAAAATGTTTCTTAACTGGCTAGCCAGTAAAATTTTACAAGCGTGCTCATAGATAAATGATAGCGTGCAAAGCCAGAGTTGTCTTGCTTAGTACGTGTCATATTGATTAATTTAGTTGCTTGTCAGTTTGGCATTTTGAATAAATGGTAAATTTCTAGTTATTTACAAGTGAGGAACAAATAAAATATTCAGTAGTTATATCCCTAGTGCATTCTGTATATCCGAGTATTTCTCGAGAACGCGAAGCGTTCGAGAGAAATACTTGAATTATACAGAATGCACGCGGGGAATATTGCAAGACTATTCCTCGAAGAAATGTCATCCTCGGTATACCACACTATTCATTTTTAAAGAGAGTTCAGTTTTCTTTCTGAAATTTCTTGTGTACCTAGCTGGTTTGCTTTTCTTCCCGCAAATACTCGATATTGCACTTGTGCAAATACCCGGGTATTGCACTAGTGCAAAATATTCGCTGTATTCGACTCTGATTGGTTCAAATTTTGAAAATTGATTGATGGGATTGGTTTATATTATCTGAGGGGAATAGTCAACAATACACGCAAGGTAATAGGTTTTACTGGCTCAAGAAGGTGACTGGTTCGCCTGAGGGTGATACAACGCTGTAAACGCTATTCTGCAGCCATAGTTCCTAGCCAAGGCAGTAAATTCGCGACTCTTGAACTGTACACCATTGTCGCAGATAATTCTTTTCGGGGCGCCAAACAATAAGAATACGTTCTCTTCAACATGACGTACGACTGAAGCGGCCGTAGCCTTACGAAGGGGAAATACAAGGGGAAGTTTAGTGAAACAATCAGCCACTACAAGTATATACTGATACCCACGAGAAGAACGAGGTAGAGGTCCTATGAGGTCCATGCAGATGTCCTCCCAGGGCTTCGAGATGTTTGTGTGACCTCCCATATGTCCAGCGGGTGGTCGTTGGTGAGGCTTAGTGCGGGAACACACCTTGCAGTTGCGAATGTAACGCAGAACGTCTGTTCGCATCTTGGGCTAGTAATACCTCTGAGCTATACGACCTAAGGTTTTCGAAACGCCAAGATGTCCTGAGGTAGGATCATCATGATTACGTCTAAGTACTTCTAAGCGTCTGTCTTTAGGTAGTACCATCTTCCAATCTTCATTGGCCTGCATGAGTTCTGGATACGGGCTCCTAACATGTTTATAGAGTTGCGAATTCGACTCGCGCCAAGCAGGGTAGTGCTGTGGATCGTTGCGGACCTTTAGGCGCATCCGAGCATACCAGCGATCTCGAATATCGTCGTCCTCGATTACTTCATCGATAATAGGTACGGACCTGGATAGAGCATCAGGTACGACATTGTCTTTGCCCTTGCGGTGTATGACGTTAAAATTGTATTGTTGTAGGCGTATGGCCCAATACGCAATGCGTCCTATGGGATATTTAATATTATGCAGCCATTTGAGTGCGCAGTGGTCAGTCACGACGTCGAACTTAGTTACCAAGATGTACGGGCGAAGTTTCTCAATGGCAAAGAGTACCGCGAGACATTCACGCTCCGTTGTGCTGAACTTCCGCTCATTCTTAGTGAGCGAACGGCTTATATAGCAGACGACCTTCTCTCCCTCAGGATACGTCTGGGATAAGACGGCTCCAAGGCCATAACCAGAGGCGTCCGTCTGTATAGTGAAGGGCCGACTAAAATCTGGGCAAGAGAGCACAGGGGCCGAGACGAGGCAGTCTTTAATGGTGTCGAAAGCGGTTTGGCATTCCTCAGACCAGACAAATTATTGGCATTTTTCTCGGTTCAAAGTTAGGCCGGCCTTGGCAATTCTGGATATGACTTCCTTCAAGACCTCCAGGTGTTTTTCGGAGGTAGGAGTACAGATAATTACATCGTCCAGGTATGTAAACGCGTAGGGTTCTAAGTCGGCACCAATAATTCGGTCGATAAGACGTTGCCAAGTCGCCGGGGCGGTATGAAGACCAAACGGGAGGCGACAAAATTGATACAACCCACGATTAGGGACAGTGAAAGCAGTTAGCGGGCGGCTAGCGACGGAAACCCTCACCTGAAAGTAAGCTGACTTGACATCTAACGTGGTCAGGTATTGTGCATCACGTAACTTGTCCAAAATGTTGCTGATGTACGGGAGTGGATAGGCATCAGGTTGGCTAACCTTGTTGAGCTTCCGATAGTCCACACAGAAGCGATAAGAACCATCCTTTTTCCTTATCATGACGATGGGCGAGGACCATGCCGATGTTGAAGGTTCTACGATGCCCTTTTCCAACATATTGTCGAGCTCCTGGTTCACATGTTTCTGAAGGGCAGGCGAGATTGGGTAATAACGCTGCTTAATTGGTTCAGCATCAGTTTTAATTACATGTTCTACTAGGTGAGTGCATCCTACGCCATCTCCTATCATGGAAAAAGTTTCACTGATAGTCTGGTCAAGCACGGCTTGTTCTTTATCCGTGAGATGTTCAGTCGAACGAATTGCTATGATTTGCTCGTCAGCCGAGGCTTTGGAGAAGGTCCATTCCCCATGGCGAAGATCTGGCACAAGGGCCATCCTCTTCCAGAAGTCGGTGCCCAAAATTAGTGTATGTGGAAGTGAAGGGATAACCAGGACCTCGAAGGTTCTCACACGATCTCTCAAGACTATGGGAACGGTAAGTGTACCTATGCTATGGCATTTCTCACCGTTGGCGACGCTGCAGGTGGTAGATTTAGCAGAACTTAATTTGCAGACGTCCTTCAATACTTCCCATCCTTGACGACCTAAAATGGTACGGCTCGCGCCGGAGTCCAACAAACCAAGTAGATTCTTGCGGTAAACAGAGACACGAAGATAGGGCCTCTCATCTTTGCTGGCGTGACCTAAGATGAAATCGAGCAGAATGCGATGTTCAGTAGATGTGTGATCCGTTACTCGAGATTGGGAGACGACATTGGCCTCAGAAATGATGACGGGAGAAGATGTTAATTGGCCTCTTAACGCCTTCCGTTCCCGTTTCCCGAACAGGAAGGGCAGGTACGAATTGTGACGTCGGCTTTACCGCAGCGATAACATTTCAATTTGCGCGGCGATGGACACTGAGCTACGCGATGGTCGGGCTTCCCACAGTTCCACCACACACCATAGGGTCGAGCAGCTGTAACATCGCAGACTCGTCCTTCGGCAGCGGGGCTAGGGGTGGAACTAGGTTCCCCAATAGCAGCAGCTCTTGCTCCAAAACGGGGCTTGTGATAAGCCAAGTCGGGTTCGAGAGCTTGATAAGGCGGAGGTGGATTCTTGAACCTTGAAGATCGCACCTTAGCATCCTCAATCAGTTTGCCAAGTTGTCTAAGCTGAGCGATACTCGTTGGGGAGTAGAGAGCCAACTGAGCTTGTAAGTATGGTTGCAAGTTCCTACGCATAATTTCTATACGCTCCATCTCCACAGGTACGCGAGAAAGGCGACTAAAAAGGTTCTCCATAACAGCAACATAGACCGTCACGGGCTCATCGGGACCTTGAGTTCTACTACGGATGTCATCCCATAGGCTGATTTCATAATCACAAGGCAGGAAAGCGGCTTTCAAAGTGATGATCAATTCATCCCATGAACGAATGGTGCTACGTATCGAGCGAAACCAAATTCGGGCGTTGCCAGTAAACAATTCGATAGCAGCAGCAAAAAGTTGGTCCTTGGACACATTCCGAGCTATGCGAGTTTCTTCAATTTCCTCTAAAAAGCTAGTCAAACCATTTCCTCCATCGAAGGTGATCCTCCGTTTGTTAATGGCTAAATAGTTGGCGGTCGAAGTGCGTCTATGCGACGCAGACTGGTTGACATCTTCGGCAGCAGAAGAACGACGATTGACAGCATCAGCAAAGGGAGGATAATCTAAGTATATGCCAGGTTGCCTGGCTGAGCTACTAAAATTAGGCTGGGGGGCAAAGAACTGTGAAGTGGACAAAGGATGACTCCACGTAACCGAGCTAGCAATAGGACGAATGGGCAACGCAGCGTCTTCCTGAGACGTAGTGGCAACAGAGGTATGGGGACGAATATGAGTTTTCTGGGGCGAAGCTACTGAACCGTCCTCCGAGCTTGAATTACTCGGTGCGACTGACGTATCGTTGCGAGCTTGAGCATCAGCGTGAAGCTGAAGCTTTGTTTCCAAGGCAGCAAGTAGTTGTCCGCATCCTTCCTTCAAGGACTCCTACCTAGAAGCGGAATCTGGTTCTGCTGTAATATGACCTAAACGACCTTGAACATGAAGAAGGCGAGTACCTAAACGTTGAGCGTCATTTTCCAGGTCCCTTGAAGTGCAGCTATCCACTTCGGCAGCTAAAATAGACAGTTTGTGTTCGCAAACCGCCAGTTCGTCAGTAGCGTCTAAAGATACGGGAGTGAAAGTGACATTCATAAGAAGATCTATCTTCATACGAGCACGAAGTAACCAAGTACCTAAATAGCAAATCTAAAACTTAAAATTGTTCTTTGTACAGGATTTCGTATGGAACTTGATGGAAAGCACTCGTGAAAGGTATCGGTAGTTCAACAGCTGTATCCACATGATTTTGGACAACGGATTCAATATTGTCAATGGTTTATGGTCCTTAACTTTTAGACTGCACATTTATATTGAAACCAGCTTGCACCCGCTCAAAGTTGGAGTATGGGCAACTATATCACAAAGGCGAATTATTGGCCCAATTTTTTTCCACGATACAATAAATGCAAAAAGATGTAATATTTGACAACTATTTACAAAGTATTCAAATATATTTCTTAATTGGAAGTATTTACTTTGGTTCTTAATATTAAAAATAATATGTTTTATTAACTATCATTATTTTAAATAAATTGAGCAATTTAATTAATTCTCAATTTTATTGCAATTTGTCATCTCAATCTTATCTTCTGTAGAGAACTATCATTCAACAGCAAACCGGGATCGCCTAACTGACACATTATTGATGCAATGAAACCAGAATTAGTTGAATTACTTAACCTTTCAGTAGTTGCCATTTCAGAATATATTATATATACAGAGTGTCTCGCTAAGTTACCCCTGCACTTAAGGAGCATGTTCTTGAGATCATTTCAAGCAAAAATGTTCATATGAACATGTGTCCTATTCTCAGTAACTACTCATTCTGCCATCATAAGCAAGAAGGCGGTATCTACAAAAAACGTGTTTCGTGATAAATGGCGAAACGTAACTTATTGATATTTCATCACCATGCGGTACATAACCATGGATTTTTTGTATTATAAGTATGAATTTAGTTGTGTTTTATATAAAAAGAAACAATATTCACCATTTATATCAAAAATAAAGAAATTGTAGCGAAAAAAAGTAGATACCGCCTTTTGACTTTAAATTGCAACAATCGACCGAACACTAAATACAGATTGAAAAAGCGGCATCTACTTGACAATGTTGTATAATGGAAGACTTGATACTATAAATTTAATGAAACGGCAGTTGGCCGTATCTGAACATTTGCGACCACGAAAACAGACAATAGAGGCGGTATCTAAAAAAACAAAAAAAGAAGGCGGCTTATACACGCAGATACTGCTTTTCACTTTTGCATTTTGCATATGACGCCTTCTTGCGCTTTATAAGTAACAAAATTTCTGTAGATACCGCCTTTTTTCATCTGAAAATCATAGTTACAGTGCAGATATCGATTTGTTACTTATCTAAAATGATTGGAATTTTGTACCAATTCCAACGATACCAATAACTCAATTTCGATTTTTTTGTAGATACCGCCTTCTTGCTTATGACGGCAGTATTGAGCTATACACATTTCAAACTAAATTAATCTTAATAGTAATTTACGTTACGAGACCGAAAAGTAGTGTTTTGTAGGTCGAACCAAGTATTAGATTCCAAACTTGGGGAGCTCACGATTTTCTGTATTTTTTAGGCAATCTTCAAAATGTCGCTACAATAAAGGAAACAAATTGTTATTCTACATCTTCATCTTTGATCGGCATACCTGAAAATCAGCACGTATGCAGGTTTATTACCGACATCGGGGTACAACGCCAACTCTTTTTGCTGCAACGTTTCATGCTCTCAAAGAAAGTAGATGTCTTCCAAGCATTAGCATTCAGGATGTTGCTGAGCAGCAGTTGTTGAATTATAGCTCAATGGTTTTCTGTATTTCTTAGGTAATCTTCAAAATGTCGCTATAATAAAGGAAACAAATTGTAATTCCTCGTTAATTCTTCGTTGATCGGCATTCCTGAAAATCAGCCCGTATGCAGGGTACAACGCCAACTCTGTGGTATATTTGCAGCGCAATCAAAGCGATGAACAACAATTAGCAAAAGTTTCGTATTCAAAATAATTTATAGGTTATGTGTAAACATCAAAGTCACAGACACATTTAATATGCTTAAAACGTACGGTTCAATATTTCTTTGCTGCTGCCGTTGGTTGCATTCAGTAACTCTCTTTATTATTAACCAAAATTCACTTGCCTTTGAAGCTGTGTCAACAGTTTTAAAAAACACAAGAAATAGGCATAATAAATAATTGTTTTCTGTGATAATATCGCTATTAAAAGTACTAGAAAGTTTGTTTACAAAAACCCGAAAATAGAAATGGTCGAATGCAACTGTGGTACTTTTAGTTGTGTAAACACGGCTTATAGTCTTCTGCATCATTATATGGAATATGATTATATGGAATATGATTATTCGAAGAGTTGCTTACCAAACTGCTTGATAATTATAGGAGAGAATTTAAAATTAGGGTACCGCTAACCAGACCTAATTTAAAGCATGCAAAAATTCCGAAAAGCCACCTAATGATACTCAAAGCTAAAAATTCAGCTAGCAAAAGTTTGCACATACAGGGGTCGCTCTAAAAGTACCGTAACAATGTGAACTGTCTTGTTAAAATAGTTTATTTGTTCCTCACTTGTAAACATCAATTTATCAAGTCACTGTATTCACCTTGAAAATGTTTCTTAACTGGCTAGCCAGTAAAATTTTACAAGCGTGCTCATAGATAAATGATAGCGTGCAAAGCCAGAGTTGTCTTGCTTAGTAAGTGTCATATTGATTAATTTAGTTGCTTGTCAGTTTGGCATTTTGAATAAATGGTAAATTTCTAGTTATTTACAAGTGAGGAACAAATAAAATATTCAACAATACACGCAAGGTAATAGGTTTTACTGGCTCAAGAAGGTGACTGGTTCGCCAGTCATATCATTCTATTCGCCAGTAAAAACCCTCTTGCCAAGCTAGTAATGTTAAATACTATTATTAACGTCAAATATATTTGAAAGTTTTTAAAACTTAGTGTCCTGGAATGGCCTTCCTGAAAATTTGGCGTCAGATGGAGCGCCATGGCCCAGAATAATATAGACCGCCTTGGTTACATACACAATTATTTGTTCAACTGCGAGGAGGTTATAATCATGCCAAAAAATGACAATGTGTATTTTGATTTCGACCAATGGAAACACGGTTCTAGGTAAATTGCTCTAATGCAATTGCTCGAAAACGAATTGATCGAAATCAGATGCTCGAAAGTCAATTGCTCGAATGTGACTTTACTCGAATTGCAAGTTTCTCGAACAGCAATTTCTCGATTATCTGCCTTAACTCGAATCAGTTAATATCAAATATAAAAAAAACACAAATTACAAATTATAACCTTTATTAATAAAAAATAAGTATATGCATGTGATTAAGTTAAAAATGATACAAACCAAATATTATATGTTTTTAATATGATATGTTATGTGCTATTCAACGGACATAATAATAGATATTTCTGTCATGTCCAAAATTATTCACTAATCTTAAAAGTCTGTGTGCACTATCACGATATATTCTTCGACTTATGGTGTGTTGTTGACCGCTGACATATTGTTCTATCCGTAATTCATTCAAACTCTGCTCCCTCTTTAATGCTGAAATAAATTTCCAGATGGTAAGACCACATAAATTTGAGCAAAACATTTTCGAGAAATTGCGGTTCGAGGAACTTGTATTTCGAGAAAAGTTACATTCGATCAATTTGATTTTCGAGCAATTGATTTCGAGCAATTGATTTCGAGCAATTGCATTCGAGGAATTTGCCGGAGACGTGGAAACACAGCGTTGGTTTTTGTTCCTATGGTTCAGAGCTGGAAATATTAATTAATTACCAATTGCCAATTACCGCCAAATGAAGTAATTCAACTACCAGATATTTTAATTACTCCTTAGTGTAATAATAATTCAATTATCAATTACTTCGTAATTGTAATTGGACAGCATAAATTAGTTTTTCAATTACTTTCAATAGAAATTGTTGTCATACATTTGTATGACATTGAAAGGTATAATAGGCTGAAGATAATGATTGAATAAAAAATATTTAGATAGCCCTGTGCTAATACATTGTTTACAACAATCAAATTTACATAAATAAATAATTATTATGAACCTAGTTGTTATTTGTTATAGAAAAAATAAATTATATTTTTACAGTACTGCATTATGTAATCTGCACTTAATCGCAGACATATTTTTCACTTCTTACACAATAATTATTAGGGAGATATATCGCTGCATCCTGCACAGCCTATACTACGCAAGGCACAGCACATGCGCATCCCATCTACAGGCATACGCGCCTGCACCAAATATTTTTTCCGTGTATATCATTGGAATTGCAAATATTGCACAAAATTAGCTGTTATCCGAAAATCATAAATTATACTTATATTGTTC
Source organism: Agriotes lineatus (assembly GCA_940337035.1). Lineage (NCBI taxonomy): Eukaryota > Metazoa > Arthropoda > Insecta > Coleoptera > Elateridae > Agriotes > Agriotes lineatus. Next base: position 139,097,492 of record OW679199.1, read on the forward strand.
CAGGAATACCTATTGAGATTTGCTTAGCATGTAACTTAATAAGGCCTTATCTTATTTTTCCCTCTGGTGAATTAATACCCAATCGAGGTCAGTATTTTAGTAATTGTATTAACAAAAAGTAATATAATTAGCGCGCCTAACTTCAATTACTACAAGCAATTTAAATATTTACAAAGTAATTTAAATACTTTGGTGTAATTTAATTACTCAAAAGTAATTGAGTAATTAAATGTAGCAATTAATTACTTTCAAAGAGTAATTATCAAGTTCTTTATAACAAAAATGACAATTACCAGTTACAATTACTGTATTTTTAAAAGTAATTAAATTCCAAGTCAAATCAACAAGAAGGAATTTAATTAGTAATTTAATTGCAAAGTAATTAATCACTGACCAGCTCTGATATGGTTATTTCTGCTGAAAAATAAAAAGTACGAAGAAGTGGATGTTTTCGCCCGCTAAAAACTGCCGAATTGATGGTTTTTCGATGCAGTAGAACAAAGATCTGCTTTTGATGTCAGTCGTCGAAAAAAATATTGCAACCGGTAAGATACTAATCTATGCTCTCAAAGAGAAATGTGCCCCATCGTTGACAATGAAAACATGACACACCCAGACATAACATGCATTTAATTTTATATATAGTATAGATATATAGTGTGTTACGAAATTCGCGGATACGGACTATACCACGTTATTCTACATCAAAAACTGAACACAAAATTCCTTTGCCATTTTTCGTTTAGGTCCATATTTTATAAGGTACTTCTAAAATAATAAAAACAACATGGTTTCCAAATTTTAACAGTTTAATAAATTATTGTAAAATTAAAATATCAATTTAAAAAAAAATACGAAAACAATTTACTTAATCACCTAATCTAACAGTTGCTTGAAATGGCCCCCGTTGGAAATTATACAGCTATGGCACGTTGTTCTACTGCTCAAATAGAATTTCTTACCATTGCCGGCGTTTTCTCTCCCGCTGCCTGAAGTACGCGGCTTTGAAGCTCATTTAGGTTGGGTATCGGTGTTCTGTACACCAACGATTTTAAATGACCCCACAAAAAGAAATCACAAAAATTTAAATCTGGTGAAAGAGGCGACCAACTAATTGGACCGCATCTGCCAATCAAGCGTTCTAACTAGGTATGATTAAGATATTTTCGTACATTTCACAAAAAATGAGGAGCCGCTCCATCATGCATAAATATTGTTACGATCCTGAGGGCCGAGGGATGGATGAGTCAGCAGCCTTGGCGATTAATACGCGAGCGTTCCAGAGCTTCTCGAGGCGGCTGCAGAAATATGAGTCACAGCGGTCGAATGCTCGGGAAGCGCTCTAGAACCAGGTGTACTGAATGACTCACGCTCGCTTACGAGAACAACACCTGCGAATGCCGGAGTGCATTCGCGAGGATTCTGGAATCTCCCCAGTGAAATATAAATGCGCGGCCTTCAGACCTGTAGGGCAGTTCGAATTCGACATCAGAGCGGCGAGCTCCCAGATAAATAAAACGCGTGAAATAAATAAATCCGTATGTAGTAGAAATACATCGTTAGTGTTTAAGAGTGATATAAATAAATAATAATAGTTGTTAGAAATAGTGCCGTAGTTTAAAAGTAATTTGTAATCTGCTTGATAATTCTCGCATGTGCTTGTAAACAATAATCGTAATAATTCATTCTTGTAAATAAATATTTGAACCCATGTTTGTCGTATAATTTTAAATTGCCCGAACGTTAAGAACGTAACAGTGGTGTCGGTGTGAGGTTTTGAACCGGGGGCTATAAGAAAATTATTGAACAAACATTAAAATAAATAAATTATTTAACAAGTGCCGATAAAACGACGGTCAGATAAATAAATTGAAGTGAGTATTGTGCATGCCTTTGACGAGATCTCAAAACAGCAAAATGGAAGCCCAATTAAGCCAACTTTTGCAACTGATGCAAGTTAGCCAGGACAAGGCAGAGAAGGCGCAAGAGAAAGCGGAAAAAGCACAAGAGGATCTTAGGAAAGAGATCCAAGTTGGGCAGGAGAAGGCAGAAAAAGCGCAAGCAGAATCGAAAGCAGCGCAAGAGAAAGCGGAAAAAGCACAGGAGGAACTTAAGAAAGAGATCCAAGTTGGCCAGGAAGAATTGAAAGCCGGTCAAAAGGAAGCACAGGAAGTACTGAAGGAACAGTTGAGAGCCGCGCAAGAGGATCTTAGAGAAAAACTTGAGGAAAAACTGAGAGTCACTCAGGAAGACCTCAAGGATGAACTTCGGGAAGATATGGAGAGAGCGTTGGCCGGAGTTCGGAGTGACATACTGGAGCTGCAGTCACGAAGTGGCCAAGGCCAACCAGCTCTCTCTGAATCTGCTGGCTGCTCTTCTCCAATTGCAGTGAATCAGCCTATCTTATCGCGAGTTGCTGCCCCTCAGGTTGCTCTGTCCCAAGATACTGCCCCAGTGAGGCCCGCAACATCTGGCTTGCACATGAAACTGCCCTCTTACGATGGGAAAACGCCATGGTCAACATACCTGAAGCAATTTGAAGCCGCAGCCGTTGCTAATGGTTGGGGAATGGCAGACAAAGCGACCGCATTGAACCTGACATTGCGAGGGGATGCTCTGAATGTTTTGCAAATGATTCCAGAAAATCAGAAGAGGGACTTCCAGCAATTGGTGAATCGTCTGGAACGGCGTTATGGCAATGGTCATCTTCAGCATGTGCATTGTGCCCAGTTGAAGAACAGAATTCAGAAGTCGGGGGAGACTCTGCAAGAACTGGAGGCCGATGTTGCTCGATTGGTTCGGCTCGCGTATCCATCGGCGCCGGAGGACTTCCTGGAGCAGCTAGCCGTCCAAACATTCGTAGATGGAGTTAAAGACGCCGATACTCAGCAAGCGGTACGTCTGGGGCGCCATAGGACACTGGGAGAGGCCTTAGCCCATGCATTGGAATTTGAAGCGGCAAGGAGTGCTTCCAGAGGACATGGTCGTGTCCGCGGTGTCGCCACGACGGAGATGGCGCCTGAATCCGTGGAGGACGTGTTGCGACGACTTATAAGGCAGGAGACCAGGGAGAAGGGGCCCCGTTGCTGGAGCTGCGGAGAGATGGGTCATCTTAGGGCTCGCTGTCCGAAGAAAGGAGCCCGAGTGTCTGACGAGCCGTCGGAAAACTAATGCGGGTCGACAAGAAGGGGCGAGAGTCGACTCGTGATTGCCATGCCCCGGAGATTCCCATACATGTGTCGTCCGTGCACCACCAGCCTGATAGCCTCTTCATTGATGGGAAAATAAATGGAAGAGTTCGGTCTCTGCTGTTGGATACTGGAGCGACGAAGTCCATCGCCAGGTCTGACGTAATACAGGAGAGGGTGAGCTGCTGCCCACTAGGACACGCCTTCGCACTGCCACGGGAGGCGCAGTGACCACACATGGGGAGATGGATGTGAAATTGAAGATTGGGAATCAAACCCTCAAGCATCGGGTCCTGATTGCTGACATTGCGGACGAGTTCATCCTGGGAATGGATGTCATGAATAAGTGTGGGTTCACTTTGGACCTGGGACGCGGCGTGTTGCACGTGGGTGGGGAGGAGCTTTCCCTACACCCAAGAGAAGAGATCGCAGTACAAGTGGTATTGGCGGAAGATGTTACTCTGCCTGGACGAACCGAGAGAGTCGTGGATGCATACCTGGATGGCGATCTCCGGGGCAACGTAGTGCGCATGATTGAACCCGATTATGACAAGGAACTCACTCATGGTATCCTGGTTGGGAAGACGTTGGTAAAGACTGGGCTTAAAGTCCCAGTAAGGATGATGAACGTCAACAGGGAACCAGCAACGGTCAGGAGAGACACGATCCTGGGAAGGTGCACACCGGTCTCCGCCGTTGTGAGAACGATCACTAGTGGCGGCGGCCGCAAGGCGAAGGACTGCCCAGAGGCATTAATTAACACCGTGATGTCTACGTGCAAGGGCGTGAGCCACCAAGAACGGAAGAAGATCGAAGATCTGGTGGCCCGGTACCAAGACGTCTTCGAGTGCGGAGATCATCCCAGCGGCCGTACCGACGTAGTTAAACATAAAATCAATACGGGGGATGCTCAACCGATACGCCAACATCCAAGAAGGTTGCCCCTCGCCAAACGGGAAGAAGCTGAGAAGATTGTCCAAGATATGCGAAACCAAGGGATCATCGAACCGTCCAGCAGCCCGTGGGCCTCCCCTGTGGTTCTTGTCAAGAAGAAGGATGGCTCCACGAGGTTCTGTGTTGACTACCGACAGCTGAACCATGTGACCAAGAAAGACAGCTACCCTCTGCCACGAATTGATGATACCCTGGATACACTCTCCGGTTCTCGATGGTTCTCGACGCTAGACTTGAAGAGCGGTTATTGGCAAGTCGGAATGGAACCCGCGGACAGGGAGAAGACTGCATTTACTATCGGAACTGGGCTCTGGCAGTTCTCCGTTATGCCGTTCGGTTTGTGCAATGCCCCCGCCACGTTTGAGAGGCTGATGGACACCGTCCTGAAGGGTCTATCTTGGCAGACCTGCCTGATATACTTGGACGACATCATAGTGGTGGGCAAATCCTTCGACGAGCATCTGAAAAACCTGGAGGAAGTGTTCGGTAGATTGCGAGGTGCCAACCTGCGATTGAGTCCAAAGAAGTGCCACATCTTCCAGAAGGAGGTACAGTACCTGGGGCACGTCGTATCCCGCCAGGGAGTAGCAGTAGACCCGAGTAAGGTGAAGGCAGTGCAGGATTGGCCAATCCCGAAGGATAAGCATGAACTGCGAAGCTTCCTGGGCCTCTGTACTTACTACCGACGGTTTGTGCTGGGCTTCGCGAACATCGCAAAACCGTTAACCCGTCTAACGGAAGAGGGACGACAGTTCGAATGGAGTGCTGAGTGCGCGGAGGCCTTCGAGACGCTCAAGACTGCCTTAACCAGTTCACCTGTACTTTGCTATCCACGTCAGGAAGGCCAGTTTATCCTCGACACTGACGCTAGCAATGTCGGAATAGGTGGTGTTCTGTCCCAGGTCCAAGATGGGCAAGAGAAAGTCCTGGCATATTTCAGCAAGGTCCTGTCCAAACCAGAGCGTAACTATTGCGTAACCAGGAGGGAGCTTCTGGCAGTAGTCAAGTCCGTGGAGCATTTTTATAAATACCTGTATGGCAGAAGATTCTTGCTGAGGACCGACCATGCTGCTCTAAGATGGCTGCTGCAGTTCAAGAACCCTGAAGGACAGGTGGCTAGGTGGATCGAGCGCCTACAAGAGTACGACTTCGAAATAAATCATCGACCTGGCACAGCCCACCGCAACGCCGATGCGTTGTCCAGGAGGCCCTGCCCTGCGGACTGCAGCCACTGTTCGAGACTGGAGAGTCGTGCGGTACCCATCAATCGTACCACTGTAGTCGACGACTCGTGGGAGCTAGACGAGTTGCAGAACAGCCAGGAGAACGACCCCGACTTAGGCACAGTTATGGCCTGGAAGCGAGATGGCCGTCGACCTACCTGGCAGGAGGTCTCCGCCACCAACCCAACGGTGAAGACCTATTGGGCGCAATGGGACTCCTTGCAGCTCGAGAACAACGTCCTGACTAGAATCTTGGAAGACGAGGACGGTAGGGCAACGAGATCACAATTGATGGTTCCAAGGAGTAGAGTGGCCGAGGTTCTGCGTCACCTGCATGATGGCTCCTCTGGGGGACACTTTGGATTGAAGAAGACGTTGCAGAAGGTCCGAGACCGGTTCTACTGGGCGAGTTGCAAAGATGATGTCCGAGAGTGGTGCCGGAGGTGCGAAGCCTGCGCTACAGGAAACGGACCGGTTGGTAGACGTAGAGCTCCGATGCGGCAGTACAACGTCGGTAGTCCGTTCGAGAGGATAGCCATCGACATCGCTGGACCATTCCCCGAAACCGAAGCGGGAAATAAATACATCTTGGTGTGCATGGACTACTTCACCAAGTGGCCTGAAGCATATGCCCTTCCGAATCAAGAGGCCGGTACTGTAGCTGATGTTCTGGTGAAGGAGTGCTTCAGCCGTTTTGGAGTCCCCCTGGAATTACATTCCGACCAGGGCCGGAATTTCGAGTCTGGACTGTTCCAGAACGTTTGCAAGCTGCTGGGGATACACAAGACCCGGACCACTGCCCTCCATCCTCAATCGGACGGCATGGTGGAAAGGATGAACCGAACCATGGGGAAGCATCTGTCCAAGGTGGTTTCCGAACATCAGCGTGACTGGGACCAGTACATTCACCTATTCCTAATGGCCTACCGATCGGCAGTACAAGAGACAACCAACCACACCCCAGCTACGGTACTCTTTGGGCGCGAGCTGCGATTGCCATGTGACCTCAAGTTTGGAAGAAAGCCTGGCGAAGAAACGGCCGGGGAGGACTACGTGGGGAACCTGAAGAAGAGGATGGAAGAGATCCACGACGCCGTACGCCGAAACATTCAGGGTGCCAGCGACCGAATGAAGGACCGATATGATGCCCGCGCTGAGGCCGGTGGTTTCCAGCCTGGCGATTTGGTATGGCTTCATAACCCCCAGAGGCGTCGTGGCCTCTCCCCCAAGCTCCAAAGAAACTGGGAAGGCCCCTACACTGTAGTTGCTCGACTGAATGACGTGGTATACCGAATCCAGAAACCTCCTCGAGGAAAGTGCAGGGTGGTGCACTTCAATCGGTTGGCCCCATATGCCGGAACGAATGAGGAAGTGGAGGCTGTCACGGAACAACCCCTGAGACGACTAGGGACCGGAGGAACCTCCTTCCAGGAGTTTATGGCCGCTTATGGGGGTACGAAGACTGCGCGATTCGGAGTTACTACAGAGGTGCAGCGTGACCTGTTCGACACCCTGCGGCAGTATTCCCTGGCACACTGCGTCGCCCAGGACCTCCGGATGTCTAGGGGGATCGCCGCTGCCTTCCGGGAGCAGTTTGGCCGGTTAAACCAGCTGCGAGAGCAGGCACCTCAGGTTGGCAGAACCTTGCAGCTGAAGGAAGGCAACAGCTCCATTTATTACCTGGTGACGAAAAGGTTGTCTCACGAAAAACCTAGTTACCAGGAGCTCTGGTCTGCTCTTTTGGACCTTAAGGAGCAGATGGTGAAGAACGGCGAAACCCGGCTAGCGATGCCGAAATTAGCATGCGGCCTGGATTCGTTGGACTGGAGGGTCGTACGCAGCATGCTGGAAGTAGTCTTCGACCAGACCGGCATCCAGATCGAGGTCTGCTGTTGCAGCCCGGCGCGAAGCATTGAGCCCACGGTGGACTGCTACTTCTTCAACCAGTCAGTGTGCAAGAAAGGCACCGCCTGTAAGTACCGTCATCGAATCCCCACAAGAGCGAGTGACAGGCACCCGACGCAACTCGTTCTGGGACAGAACGACCTAAGGCGGGGGCAGTGTTACGATCCTGAGGGCCGAGGGATGAATGAGTCAGCAGCCTTGGCGATTAATACGCGAGCGTTCCAGAGCTTCTCGAGGCGGCTGCAGAAATATGAGTCACAGCGGTCGAATGCTCGGGAAGCGCCCTAGAACCAGGTGTACTGAATGACTCACGCTCGCTTACGAGAACAACACCTGCGAATGCCGGAGTGCATTCGCGAGGATTCTGGAATCTCCCCAGTGAAATATAAATGGGCGGCTTTCAGACCTGTAGGGCAGTTCGTATTCAACATCAGAGCGGCGAGCTCCCAGATAAATAAAACGCGTGAAATAAATAAATCCGTATGTAGTAGAAATACATCGTTAGTGTTTAAGAGTGATATAAATAGTTGTTAGAAATAGTGCCGTAGTTTAAAAGTAATTTGTAATCTGCTTGATAGTTTGTTAGTGCTTGTAAATAACAATAATCGTAATAATTAATCCAATAGTGTGTAAATAAATATTTGAACCCATGTTTGTCGTATAATTTTGAATAGCCCGAACGTTAAGAACGTAACAATACGTAAATTACAATAGTAATACACATACCTATTAATTACTATCGTAAAACTCAAAATAATTCTTCTACATCTTCTATACTATCCATGACTTTAGAAGTTTAGAGCATTCTTAAAAGTGAATAAGAAATTAATTAACAGTCAAGCAAAATCATCATTTTATTTTTTGAATAATATATTTGAAGACATGTTTTTAAGTATTTTTTTAGAAGGTTGATATTCATAACAAACATTTGCTCCATGTTTGACACTGCCGGTCTTATAAAGGCCACTATTCTGACGTTAACTTTAATTCGCTGTTAAAATAAACAAAAGCGCATCAAAATTTGTTTACTAATGAATAAAATGTCATAAGCACTGACGTTTTGATGCGCATTTGTTTATTTTAACAGCGAATTAAAGCTAACGTCAGATTAGTGACCTTTATAAGACCGGCAGTTAACATGTTTCTTCAAAATGGAAATACCTGCCGTTGTTTCTTTATTGTTACATGCAGGACATGCCGCTTTTTATCTTATCGGCAGAAGATTTTAACCAATTTTTGAATTCTAAAATACATTCCAGTCTAGGCAAAATTTTTGAACAATTTGTCTGTGCTTTTGTTGCCGGCTGCCTGAACTGATTTTTTTTTCGTTATAGTATCCTGATTTAACCACTAATCTACATTTTCACACCCAGTTACTGGACACCACACTATATTTTAATATAATACAAAATTCAAAGAACACAATATTCCGCTAACCATGAACACTACGTCCTACGTCCTACGTACAGTGAGTGGTACTTGTAGTACTACGAGCCAAATTTAGGATAAACTAAACCCGATAAAGCACAGCCCAAGACAAAAGACTAAATATCCTGCATTCAGTACTAAAAGCGATAACGAAACGACTTCAAGTGATTTCATATTGCGCACCATCATGAAATAATGCCTAATACCTTGCATGACCTTCTTAACGCCAAGGTCCGTAAATATAGCAAGCTTTGAAATATAGGTCATCCCATGCATTTCCACTATGCAGTGGGAACCAAAATGGCGCCAATGGCGGGAAATTTAAATCTTGTAGTGGTGTTTTAGAATCAGTCAGTTGTTTGTTCGTTGGAGGTTAGGATTGCAATTGCACGTTTGTTGCGTTTCCGTTCATTTATATCCGTGTTTCTGCCTGTGTTAGAAAAACAGTATTTTTTAAGACTACATTTTCCTGATCCCGATGTGATACGGTAGGTAAACTATCATTTTAATATACCTCACTAAAAGAGGTTATTTATAGGTTATCGGCAAGGATGTTCCCATTTAGCGTGCTACAAGTGGTACCGTTTTAATTGAGATGTCTAATTTACTATTTTGTGCTGATTCCGTCGTGATATTGTAAGTTAGTAAACCTGACGATTATTTTCATATTGATTTAGTTCAAAATGTTTCTAGAACACAGAAGACACAACTATAATATCTATTGGGCACCAGCAAACTTTTCTGTTATTACTCAGTCTGGTGAATGTTATCGTATTTGGAATAGATAGATGTATAATAATGAAAAACTCTTACGTCACACACTCTTAAATATTTTGTTGGCTCGCATTGATCGCGACCACAATTTTTAACCCAAAAACTCCCCTTTTTTGGTCAGCGGGAAAAAGAAATAAGCGAAAACCATGTCTTGAGTGGTTAGTGCAGTTCAAACATGCACACCCTGGCATTTTGAAATCATGTAACCTCAAATACACACAAGCGGTGACGTTTGTCAGTCTAATTGTCAGTGGGCACCAAAATGTCGTTGTTGGGATGACCTATATTTCTAAGCATACTACGAATATATTTACAGACCTTGCTTAACGCTACCTACCGTTTTAGGGGAACCCCCAAATCAAATGCCTGTGCTTGTTAATTGGCAGACGAATAATAACGCATAATTTAATTTTTGGAGGTGGAGATTGACGTTTTGCTATAATTTTTACATTTTAATCTTTTTTTTTTTGGAAATAGTATCATATGTTATAAAACAGTAAATTATGGTATATTTTAGCTAAATTATTTTTGATGGTATCTAGCTCAAAATTATGGTATAAATACCATAATTATGGCATGTCTGGCAACGCTGGTTGGCACAAATATAATTTATCCTAGATCTTTGATCAATTGAGAGCGTAGAAATTGCAAATTTTCAACTTGTAGATTTTTTATAAACCGTAGTTATAGATCGACATTTCTTAAGAAGGTATTTTAAGTTTAGGTATAAGGAATTCTTACGTATTTGACCTCTATTAATAGCACATAAGAAATATAAAAACAGTGCAGCATTATACTGAAAAAGTATTCATTTACACTTACTAGAAAAAGATAAAACAACTGAAAGAGCTTTTCTGAAAGAGCTAAACAGGTTATTGTTTTCGTAGCTATCTCAACCAATCAGAAGGCTGGATTTAGTTAAGTTATTTTGTATAATTTCGACTATTCAATTCACCTGTCATCTGTCAAAAAGTGACCAATGAAAATCCACAATTTGACATTTCTTGACCAATAAAAAAAAATATCAGTGGATATATCTTCCTAGAAGGTATTCCAGTGACTATTTTAAACAAATGTGATTTTTATTAGAAAAAGTCACTATTAGTGTTCTGTTACTATAAAAATTGAGTAGTTTGTTGCTAGATTTACAGCAAACTAATTTGAAAAAGTAGTTTGGTTCATTGAATAGTCCCTCGATTGCCATTCTTAGTCAAAGTTAAGTAGAATATCTTTGCGGTGGTATCACTACTCATGTCCATTGCGCTTTGGTACGATTAGGACGAGTGCGCAAAAATAGTCGACATAACTTTGACTACTCATGGTATTATAAGTGACTATACCACTCCCTCTAACAACAGTCAATGAAAAACTGCAAAATTCATAGTTACGCATGTAATATAAAATACCAAAGACTAAGATGGGATAGACACTTAAGAAGAATGGTCAAATAAAAAGCAGAACGAGAAATGATAGAATGGAAAACGATTAGAAAAGGACCTAGAGAAAATATGGAGAGATGAAGTAGAAGACGATCTAATGAAAATGAAAATACAGAATTGGTGCATGCTATATAAAGATAGAAAGGAGTAGTAGAATAGAATAGTAGAACAAGCAAAAACCCACCAAGGGTTATAGACTTTTAGAAAAAGAAGAAGACAAATTATAAGTATTTTGGTTTGGTTTTAGAGATGAAGATTTTTGGAATAAAAGCGCAAGGAAAAGAGAGCTCTGTAAATTATCATGGTTTACTTTCAGAATTGATAGATTCTCGGAGATGCCATCAACAAACGTATATTTATGGACTTAAAAGCAAAATAAATACTGTTAATTAATGTTCATTATTTTATATACTTATTATAAGGTAATTGTACCATTTACTGACCAGGTCCGAAATACTGACCAGGTTGCCACATTTTTACTTAAAATAAAGTGCTCCGATATTATGGTTTCAAACCAATATTTTTAAAGCTTTTCTGACTGGGAGTGGAAAAACTTTGTTTTACTAGCTGTTAACATATTCTCAGGATTAATTAATGTTCACAAGCACTTGTAACGCCCCATTTTAATAGCGCGTTCTAGCAGTTCGCATCTTCTTTAGAACCACCTTATATTTAAATATTGTAGCACAGGAATTCAGGTTTATTGCATAAAGCGCCTGACGTTAGAGATAAGGCACCTGCAATGCGTTTCTGGTCGAAGCACGCTCGCTTGGCTTTGTCTAAGTTGGCTCGCTTGCAAATAGTCGAGTTTGTCGATATTGAGTTTTCAAGAAGCGTTTTCGCGGACCTGAATTCTAGGAGCAGACCAAGACCGCTCTTGTTTAAACAAACTAAAACCGCTAGCGGCGTTGTTTTCTTCACGAACAGCAGTAAACAGCTTTGGCCGGTTCTCATGCGGCTTCCTTAAGGTTATTCTACAGTTGCTCGAAGAATAAAGCCCCCCCCCCCCTATTTTTCGCTTATACGTGCAAGCTGGCTAGAAATTCCAGAATGCCTAGGCCGTTTTTTGCCGCAGTTAACTGCTCTCTTTGATAGTGACGTCATTGGATTCTATGAAGGAAGCAGTCAAATCCTGCTCAGAAGTCCTATTTGTCAAGATGCAACATACCAGGATCATACCCTCACGATCGCTGGACATAACATCGGATTATAAATGTAAGTACATGCATTTCTCAGCGTTTTTATGGACAGTTGCAGCAAATATAATAAGTTCTTGCTAAGGCCTTAGAAATTCAAACTAAAGCGTGTTTAATTACTCCTTTTAATCAATTATTAGCGCTAAAAAGCAAGTGATTAATTTTTCCAAATGGCTGAAACACGTATGTATCCAAAACTCACTTCCCTTGGACGTTGTGCCCACATGTAAAGTGCGATATCACAGGTGGCGATACTGAGTTGTAACCCCGAGCTATTAATTAGCATATTTTGTGACTAAAATACTTGGAAGTTGATTCCTATCTATGGTTTATTTATTTGTTAGACAATTGTCCTACAAATGTAAGTTGCTGTCACTTTAGCGTTCATGGCTTATGTATATAATTCATGTGTTACTGCGATTATTTGGGTTTGATTAAATGCCCCTATTGCTGATAATATGTTTATGTTCTTTCCGCAACACCTTCATCTATTCAATTTATGTAGGTATGCAGCAAAGCACTAAAGGTAAGTGGTGTTATTAATTAGCTAGATTTCTTTTTATGTTGTGAGTAACGACAAGGCGCCCGAATTTTCATAATTCTACTGTTCAATTTTAAAGTCTGAAGCAGTGTTTGCCTAGTCCTTACACCACGCCATATTCTACCGAGCGTTAATGAGCTAGCCCCGGCCGTGTCCACCCTTCGTCTAAGAGAGCGGCACAGGCTAGTATAGGCTGTGAGTTACACGTGTTTTTGCTACCAGAGAAGGTAAGCACACGATTGCATTTCAGTCTACTATTACGTTGTTATAATTGCTAATGGCATGAAATTTACGGATATTATTAAAAAAAGGTTTAAAATAAATATTAATTTAATTAAAAGTAAATATTTTTACAGAATATTAGTTTTTGAGAGGGGGTTGGTATAAGGTACAATGATTTCAAAATATTGTCCATATTATTGACCCTCCAGTCAGTAACATGTACAGGGTGGGCCAAAGTAGACGCTTTCTTATGGAAACTCATGTTCCTGTCAGAGATAGAAAAATTTTGACCAACATCTCCCGTGCTCAAATTTTATGAAAAAGTTACTGGTGTAAACAGAATTTTGCTATCGTAAACCGTTAGGCCGCTAGGGGGCGTTTTTCAAAATTCGACGATTTCTTTAAACCCTTCTAGCTTTTTTGTTTTTAGTAATAATTAATTTCTGTAAAAACTTTCTCATAGCAGTTTTTGGTATAGAATAGGCTGGTGCATTTTGTTTTAATACAGGGTGATTCGTAAATTTGCTGCAACAAAAATTTTCTTATTTCTTATGGAACACCCGGTATATTTATACATTTTTTTGTAGTCCTTAAAATTCTCTATTCAAAAATATATAATACTATATGTCCAAATTTAGCATGTTACGGTGTATTTGGCTTTAAGTTAAATAAACTAAAAATATCAAGTAGCCATTGTGTCATAGCGCCGCATGACCATTGTTTTAAACCAACATTAGCAATATTTATGAGGAAAACAAAGTTGGCCGCTGTCAAATTAGTCAAATAGCTTTTGAATTTGAACATAATCTGGTTTTTTGTCCGTGTCTATTTAAATTTCCACCTTCCAACAAGATGGTGCACCGCCTCATAATTGAAGAGTTACAACTAATTACTTAAAAGTGCAGTTTGGTGAAGAGTGGATAGGAAACCAAGGACCAATCGCTTGGCCAGTGAAGCCCCCCATATGACACCCCTAGACTGCTATTTTTGGGGAAAAATTAAAGATTTGACATATAGACAACCGATTACATCAAGAGAATTGCAAGAGGAAGCAGTACAAAATGCATTTGCTACAATTTCTAACATTGAGCTAAGAAATGCTGCAAATGCTGTCAAACAACGGTGCCGCTTGTGTATTAATCAGAACGGTGCCCAGTTTGAACATATGTTATAAAAGGACATATCGTTGGGTGGTAATATGTTTTATTAATTTTGTTATTTGTTCTAAATGTTTGTAACCCTATATGCTTTTTGTTTTTTCTTATTTAGTTAGCGCCAACTTTGTTTTACTCATAAATATTGCTAATGTTGGTTTAAAACAATGGCCATGCGGCGCTATGACACATTGGCTACTTGATATTTTTAGTTTATTTAACTTAAAGCCAAATATACCGTAAAATGCTAACTTTAGACATATAGTATTATATATTTTTGAAAAGAGAATTTTAAGGACTACAAAAAAATGTATAAATATACCGGGTGTTCCATAAGAAATAAGAAAATTTTTGTTGCAGCAAATTTACGAATCACCCTGTATTAAAACAAAATTCACCAGCCTATTCTACACCAAAAACTGCTATGAGAAAGTTTTTACAGAAATTAATTATTACTAAAAACAAAAAAGCTAGAAGGGTTTAAAGAAATCGGCGAATTTTGAAAAACGCCCCCTAGCGGCCTAACGGTTTACGATAGCAAAATTCTGTTTGCACCAGTAACTTTTTCATAAAATTTGAGCTCGGGAGACGTTGGTCAAAGTTTTTCTATCTCGGACAGGAACATGAGTTTCCATAAGAAAGCGTCTACTTTGGCCCACCCTGTACATTGCAACTTTACTCTATCTTTGTCTTTTTTTGGTAACAGTATATGCATCTACTTGTTTCTTTCTTTTATAGAAATAAACAGATATTAATCTTTGCTTGTACCAATTACTGACGGAGGTTAGGTATATGCTATAGCAACAGAATTACTATATAAATAAAAGATGGTCAATAATTAGTACGTAGTAATGGTTAATTTAATAATATAGGCTCTCGCAGAATATTGTATTTACCACTCGAAATCGAAAAGAATAAATTCAAGAATGGAGTAAAAAGGATGAACTATTCATCTGAAGTTTTAATAAAAAATCTGGTGTGATACACGCACACAACTTCCTTTTACAGTGATCTTATAATTAGCCAAAAATTTGATTTAAAATGTTTTAAGCATTTGTCAAAATTTTTCAAAAATTACAAATTCTGCAAAAACGGTACAAAATAGAGCGTTAGTTGAAGAGACAAATTTTCTCTAGAATCTTAAGCTGAATTCAAAAATGTAATAATATACCGGGTGTTCTATTTAAAATAAGAGCTAATAAAAAAAATAGACAAAAAAACAAAAGAAACCCATGTTATGAGCACTAATCCGGATCGAAGGTCCAATGTTTTGTAGCCTTCTCAGTTTTCCGTTGTTTGGAAAATTCCTGATTGCCAGCTCGCCTTGGAATTTGTGGACTGTATGAATTGTAGGTTTCACTGAATAAATACACTCGTTGAAAGCCGGAAATATGTTACTTTATTAGCAATAAATAACACATTGAACATTTGAACATTTACAAGAATTAGCTTTCGTAGAGCTGACCGGTTTGCATGCTGCCACGTTGACAGATGAAACGTAAGTGAGTTTTTAGAATCGGACCCGCCCGGGAGTCTACTGCGCACAGTATGAATTCAGAATGCAAGAGAGGCGGCAAAAGTTTATAAAGTCCTTAACATACCGCCCGCCTTGGAAAGGGTAACCTTTCAAATAAAACAGTACAGAGTTGACATGTAAAAGCTAGAGTAAAACATGTAACATGAACACACATATATACAAAGCATAATAGTACATGGATCTTAATCTAGTACAAGAAAACCCGAACAATGGGGAGCCAAAAGGCTTTACGAAAACTGCGCTGAACGCTAACGCACTAGTTCACAACACTAGGTAGCGGGCACAATTTGGCGAAGGATCGCTTCACGATCCCTGACACAGTGTTCACTGACGCCACACGCGTAACGCCGTCAAGGCCAGGGTGCAGCTCGGTGACCCGGCCTAACCTCCACTTCAGAGGGGGTAGATTGTCATCCTTGATGAGGACCATGGAACCAGGCTGGAGGTCCGAAAGATGCGTGCGCCATTTGGTGCGCTGTTGGAGTTCCGAGATGTACTCTTTACTCCATCTCTTCCACACATTCTGGTGAAGTTGTTGTATTCTCTGGTATTTAGACAGCCGAGACTCGACTATCTCAGTTACGTTGGGATCAGGCAGTGACACCAACGGACGACCAATCAGGAAATGAGCAGGAGTCAAAGGCTGAAGGTCGTTTGGATCAGAGGACAAAGGGGACAGGGGTCGGGAGTTTAAGGTCGCTTCCACCTGTGCTAACAAAGTGCTAAATTCATCATAATTTAGACTAGCGTTACCTATAACGCGACGTATGTGATGTTTGGAGGACTTGATTCCGGCCTCCCACAATCCGCCAAAGTGTGGACTGTGCGCGGGTATAAAATGCCAAGCTACTCCGTCGTTCGCGAATGATTCGGAAATAGAAGGGTTTTGTTCCGCGAGAAAATTGCCTAATTCGATTAACTCGGAATTAGCGCCTACAAAGTTAGTGCCGTTGTCTGAGTAGACATGGAGCGGTTTGCCTCGACGAGCCACAAACCGGCGAAAAGCCATTAAGAAGGTTTCAGTAGAAAGATCAGCGACCAATTCAAGGTGCACTGTCTTTGTGACGAAACAAACGAATAGACAAAGGTAGGACTTTACTAGTTTAGTACCACGTCCCTTGTGATCCTTTATCATGAAAGGTCCACCATAATCAATACCAGTCGTATGAAATGGGGGCGATGATTGAGTACGAGAGGCTGGCAGGTCTCCCATTATGGGTTCAGTTAACCTAGGAGAGAATCTAAAGCACCGTAACCCCTGTGAAGTTAGCACCACAACTTCAAAAAATGTTATTTTTTTCAAGAGTTCCTGTTGCACCCCAAAGAGTTCTAGAGTTCCTTGCTATTTTTAAAAATAGTTCTATGTATTTAAGAGAAAAAAATGTGGATCGAAAATTTGGGGTGCTAACTTCACATTTTCTTCGGACAAATACCACTATAACTCTTTTTCAGTCACACTTATTGAAAAAACTCATTACACTTTTCGATAGAACTCGCCGGGGTGCTACTAGAACTCTAACAAAAAATAAAGATTTTCAAAAAAAAAAATTTTTTATAAACCGGAAAAAAATATCTTTTAAATTTTTTCAAGTTCCGGTAGTTCTAATAGGAGTTATAGTAGTACCCCGGCGAGTTCTATCGATAACTCTAATAACATTTTTTGATAGGACCCGAAGTAAAGAAGTTACGCCCATTTTTGTATTATTAGTTTTTTTATAAAACGACGAAGTCCTGAAAGCAATTTTTTAAAAGTTCCGGTAGTTCTAATGGGAGCCCTAGTAGCACCCCGGCGAGTTCTATCGATAACTCTAATCAAAAATTTTTGATAAGACTCGAAGTTAAAAAGTTACGCGTATTTTTGTGTTAGCGCTTTTACAAAACGACCAAGACCTTGAAGTAATTTTTTACAGTGCCGGTAGTTTTAATAGGAGTTCTGGTAGAACCCAGACGAGTTCTATCGACAACTCTAATAACATTTCTTGATAAGACTCGAAGTAAAAAAGTTACGCGTATTTTTATGTTAGCACTTTTACAAAACGACTAAAACCTGGAAGTAATTTTGTACAGCTCCTGTAGTTCTAATAGGAGTTCTAGTAGCACCCGGGCGAGTTCTATCGATAACTCTTATAACATTTTTTGTTAAGACTGGAAGTAAAAAAGTTACGCGTATTTTTGTGTTAGCGCTTTTACAAAACGACCAAGACGTTGAAGTAATTTTTTACCTGCCGGTAGTTTTAATAGGAGTTCTGGTAGAACCCAGACGAGTTCTATCGACAACTCTAATAACATTTCTTGATAAGACTCGAAGTAAAAAAGTTACTCGTATTTTTGTGTTAGCACTTTTACAAAACGACCAAGACCTGGAAGTAATTTTGTACAGTTCCGGTAGTTCTAATAGGAGTTGTAGTAGCACCCGGACGAGTTCTATTCGATAACTCCAATAACATTTTTGTATAAGACTTGAAGTAAAAAAAGTTACGAGCTTTTTTGTGTTTGCTAAACCAATCTCCTGAAAGCAATTTCTTTAAGTTTTGATAGTTTAGTAAAAAATTAGTATCTCTCTTAGTTTTACATCGAACATTTGCTTGTTATTACTTTAATTCTGATGCAAGGAAGCCGCCCCACCGCGTCAAGGTGGAAATACATCGTTTTTTTTACTTTTTTTATTTTTATGCATTTTTTTAAATTTTAATTTGCAAATATTGAGAAACAAAGCATCTTGAACATATTGAACTATAAAAATCCCAAAATATCGTTATTTTACTACATATATAATGACATGTGGAACAACCACAGCGTTGGTATCCGTTCTGACACATTTCTTTCGTAGATCGTCATAATTGTTAAATGTAACATGTGAGTAAACGAAAAAGAAATCAAGCTTGGCTTTGAAATATTTGTTTCATGAATAATATATTGGTGCGACTGTAAGTCTATGTCAAATTCGACTTTAGTAGGTTAGGTTTTGCGTCAGTCTGTGTCAAAACTGACGCAAAACCTAACTTGCTAACCTCGAATTTAACATAGACTTAAAGTGTCACCAACATATTCATAAAACAAACATTTCAAAGCCAAGCTTGATTTCATTTTCGTTTGCTCACATTTTTTTATTATACAGGTGAGTAGTATTCCGACACCTTGATTGACCTAGCTGTCAATCAAATTTTAATTGACACAATTAAATGTTCCAATTAAACCGAGAATTAAACCGCGAATTAAATGCACTAATTAAATCTCCTAATTAATTTGATTTTACACATATGATACCTTTTTACTTCGAGTCTTATCAAAAAATGCTATTAGAGTTATTGATAGAACTCGTCCGGGTGCTATTAGAACTCCTATTAGAACTACCGGAACTGTAAAAAATTACTTCCAGGTCTTGGTCGGTTTGTAAAAGTGCTAACACAAAAATACGCGTAACTTTTTTATTTTATGTCTTACCAAAAAATGTTATTAAAGTTATCGATAGAACTCGCCGGGGTGCTACTAGAACTCTTATTAGATCTACCAGAACTGTAAAAAGTTACTTCCACGTCTTCGTCGTTTTGTAAAAGTCCTAACATAGAAATAAGCGTAACTTTTTTACTTCGAGTCTTATCAAAAAGTTTTATTAGAGTTATCGATAGAACTCGCCGGGGTGCTACTAGAACTCCTATTAGAACTACCGGAACTGTAAAAAATTACTTTCAGGTCTTGGTCGGTTTGTAAAAGTGCTAACACAAAAATACGCGTAACTTTTTTATTTTATGTCTTACCAAAAAATGTTATTAAAGTTATCGATAGAACTAGCCGGGGTGCTACTAGAACTCTTATTAGATCTACCTGTAAAAAGTTACTTCACGTCTTCGTCGTTTTGTAAAAGTGCTAACATAGAAATAAGCGTAACTTTTTTACTTCGAGTCTTATCAAAAATTTTTATTAGAGTTATCGATAGAACTCGCCGGGATACTACTAGAACTCCTATTAAAACTACCGGAACTGTAAAAAATTACTTCCAGGTCTTAGTCGTTTTGTAAAAGTGCTAACACAAAAATACGCGTAACTTTTTTATTTTGAATCTTACCAAAAAATTTTATTAGAGTTATCGATAGAACTCGCTAGGGTGGTATTAGAACTTTTATTAGATCTACCAGAACTGTAAAAAGTTACTTCCACGTCTTCGTCGTTTTGTAAAAGTGCTAACATAGAAATAAGCGTAACTTTTTTACTTCAAGTCTTATCAAAATTTTGTATTAGAGTTATCGATAGAACTCGCCGGGGTGCTACTAGAACTCCTATTAGAACTACCGGAGCTTAAAAAAATTAAAAAGATATATTTTTCGGGTTAATAAAAAAAATTTTTTTTGAAAATCTTTTTTTTTTGTTAGAGTTCTAGTAGCACCCCGGCGAGTTCTATCAAAAAGTTTAATAACATTTTTCAATAAGTATGACTTAAAAAGGGCTATAGTGGTATTTGTCCAAGGAAAATGTGAAGTTAGCACCCCAAATTTTCGATCTACATTTTTTTCTCTTAAATACATAGAACTATTTTTAAAAATAGCAAGGAACTCTAGAACTCTTTGGGGTGCAACGGGAACTCTTGAAAAAATTAACATTTTTTGAAGTTGTGGTGCTAACTTCACAGGGGTAGCACCGTAAGCATTGATGAACCACTTGCTTGACGATATTTCTGCCAGAGGTGATCCAATATCGTTCTCTGAGATTAGCTAACAGCATTTGAGGTCCGGCATGGAGAAGCCGAAGATGCTCATGCGATACTAGGAGTTTGGCGAATGGATGTTTGCCAGAAATCACTAGAGGAAACTTCTTGTCAAAGGGTAATTGAGAGTTGTGGAGCCTACCACCAACTCTTAGCAGTCCCTCGGAATCCAGAAAGGGATTCAGGGATACCAAAGCAGAAGATTGTTTCACAGGCTTGCTCTGTGACAACAGTTTAAGTTCGTCAGGAAATGACTCGCGTTGGGAGAACCTGGCAAGCCTTACAATAGATGCTTGCAGTTCATCTGTAGAGAGGGGGCCAGAAAGACGATCAGCCTTAGGGGCTCGCGCATTGTTATGAAAACGAAAGCAATAAGCTATAACTCGTTGTAAGCGAGCAAAGCTTGAATACTGATTGAACGGAAATGGTTCAACAGAGGTTACAGGAAGACTCTGAACTTCTTTTTTGAATTCTGGAAGCTCAGCACGAACATGTTTGGAAGTAGGCCAAGAGGCCTCACCTTCGCTTAGCCAGGTGGGACCATGCCACCAAAGGCTCAATTCTTTCAAACCTAAAGGGGTGATTCTCCTAGTGAGAAGATCAGCAGGATTAGACGTTGTGGGAACATGCCGCCAAGTGGCATCAGAGGTGAGTTGCTGAACATCAGCAACTCGGTTGCACACAAAGGTCTTAAGAAGATTTGGACTGGTTTTCAACCATCCTAGCACTATTGTGGAATCTGTCCACAGACCGATTCTAGATATGGGCAAATCAAGTGCCTTTATGACTTGCACGGAAAGTTTGCTTAGAAGAACAGCTCCGCAGAGCTCGAGCTTCGGGATTGTCAAGGGCTTTAAAGGGGCTACCTTGGCCTTGGAACAGAGAAGGTGAACCTGTACTTCCCCTTCCTGATTCTTGGAACGTAGGTATATCGACGCACCGTAACTATTGTTAGAGGCGTCGCAGAAACCATGGAGCTCTATCTCGACCACGCTCCGACAGAGGACGTGACGAGGAATTGCTAAGTCATTGAGCATGAGAAGCTCACTGCGATAGGTTAACCATTTTTCTTGTATGGCTTTAGGAACGGGTTCATCCCAATCCAGCTTTTCCATCCAAAGCTGTTGCAAAAGAACCTTGGCACCCATGGTGCATGGACTTAGAAGACCCAACGGGTCGAATATCTGCGATATTTCAGACAAGATGCTACGCTTCGTAGCCTTACTACTTGTAGAATTTGAAATATTGAACATCAGATGATCGCTTTTAAAGGACCAAATCAAACCAAGGGTGTTTGTGTGCTCATGTGCACTGAAATCAAGAACACCCGGATGCAAATCGGAATCTGGTATTCCATCGAGAACTTCTGGAGAGTTAGAAATCCACTTTCTAAGTTTGAAGCAGCCTGACTCAAGAATCTGATCCAAGTTTGAGCAGAGAGTACGCGCTTTCTCAGGAGTGTCGGCACCTGTCAGAAGGTCGTCGACGTAGAAGTCCTCCTTTATGATTCGCGAGACTTCGGGATTTGAAGCCTCACATTCGATACCCAATTGGGTTAAGCATCGAATAGCAAGAAAAGATGCCGAAGCGGTGCCATACGTAACCGTATTCAGGTCGTACGACCGAAGAGGCTCAGCTGAGGAGGGTCGCCACAAGATTCTCGGAAGGGGCCTATGGTTAGGATTCACCAGAACCTGGCGATACATCTTCTCGATATCAGCTGATATAGCGAATAAATGCTTGCGAAAGCGAACAAGAATTGAAAATAAGTCTTGCTGCACGGTTGGGCCAACCATCTGAATACTGTTCAGAGATTGCCCTGAAGTGGTTGCTTGAGAACCATTGAATACAACTCGGAGTTTAGTTGTCAGGCTTTCCTCTTTTAAGACTCCGTGGTGGGGTAGATAATAGGATATCTCGTTTGAATTAGGGTTTGAAACGGACATATGACCTAATTCAGAATATTCATTCATGAAACTCGAATAGCGATTGGACAAGTCAGGGTTCGCTTGTAACCGCTTCTCTAATGATAAGAATCTTTTCTGAGCGATTTGCAATGAATCGCCCAGTACCTCTACAGGCTTCTTGAAAGGGATAGAGACAACGAATCGACCATTCGCTTCTCGTTGAGTATTTTGCACGAAATGTGCCTCACAGGCGTTCTCTTCATTTGTGCGGACCCTTTCCTCTGGGTAATGTTCGAGTTGCCAAAACCTAGCGATGGGATCAGAAGCATCCTCGATCGTGCCAAGATTGCACTGTACAGGGTACGCAGAAGGGGGGCCTGTAGGGCCAGAAACAATCCAACCAAAACGAGTTTTTTGGAGGATGGGAAGATTTGGGCCTAGACCAATTTGTCCAATACAAAGGAGCTGCCAGAAAATGGGCGAACCAATCAGAATGTCGATGGTGCCCGGTTGGTCGTAGGACAGATCTGATAACTTGATGTTATCAGGAACCTTGAAGCTGTTTCGCTGGACGCGAAAACTTGGGGTAACACCCGTAATCTCATCGAGAACAAGACAGGATAGGCCAATGCCGTATGAAGTGTGAGGGGCTTGCAGCTTGATATCACACCTAGCCTTGATTTGATAAGTGGCTTTACTTAAGCCAGAAACAGTAACGTTGACTTCGCGAGTTGGAAGCTTCAACTTTTTACACAAATCTGAACGTATAAAGTTCGATTGGGAACCGGAATCCAACAGGATTCGCACAACGTGAGGCGTACCATCATCAGCGATGAGTTTAGCGGTAGCCGTAGGTAAGAGTACCTGAAAAGCATTCGAACAGAATGCCGAAATCGATTGGTTTAGTTCAACAGGGGTTTCTGCTGACACTGCAGATCCTGGTTGACTAGAAGAAGCGTTCTGAGGCTTATCCTCATGAAGAAGTGTGTTGTGCCTCGATTTGCACTTTCTACACGTATATTTGGAGCTACAGAGGCTCGCAAGGTGACCCTGAGTTAGGCAATTAAAGCATACGCGGAGCTCTTTTGCCTTTGACTTTCTGTCAAGAACAGACAGCTTGACAAACTTATCGCATTTGTACAAGGAATGAGATCCTTTACAAAGTGGACACGAATGGGTACCTGACACAAATGATTTCGAATGTACCTTGGAAGACTTTTCGGGTACAAGCTTGCTATCTTTTACTTCCAGAGTTTCTAGAAGATTCGCTGTATTTTGTAAGAATTCCTTGAACTCATCAAGATTAGGCAGGTCAGAACTTGACCGGTTTCTAAGGACCTCCCATTCACGAAATGTAGTGGGGTCCAGTTTTTTAGAAACTACATAAATTATAACAAAATCAAGAAGCTCGCTTTCGGTAGCTAATGATTTGATTGCTGCAAAATGCTTGAATAACATATCGCTAATCGTACGTAATTTAGTTGCAGATTCCTTACTGCAAGATTCAAGTTCAAAAATAGCCTTGAGGTGGTTATGAACCAGAATTTTTGGATCATTGTATCGATTGCACAATGCCTCCCAAGCTAGAGTATAATTACCCGCAGTAAACTCTAAACTTTTTATAATTTGGCTTGCATCACCCTGTAAACTAGCCTTTAAGTAATGCAGCTTTTGAATATTAGTTAACGCTTGATTCTCATGAATTAAACTAATAAAAATCTCACGAAACTCTAACCATTCTGAAACGTTCCCTGAATATTTGGGAATCGAAATGGCAGGAAGGCGTACAGCTTGATTATTGCAATGTGAACTGCAATTTGAATGCGTTGATCTTACGCTACCAGCAGGCGATCCAGAACGATCTAATGCAACATCAGACTGTTTGTTGTATTCATTAATCAAATATTCAGCTTGTGAAATTGCAAAATAATAAGAATCCTCAAATTCAACTTGTTGCTGCATTTCAGATTCTGTATCCTCACTGGTTTCTAAAATTTGTTCATGAACCGCATAATATTCCGATAACAAGGTGGCTGTATCATTCAATCTTTTTTGCAATTGAATAATCTGAGCGCTAGATAAGAATTGATCTTCATCATGAATTTTTTGCAAGGATTGCACGTGATTTGAGAAACGCGTAAGCTTTCCTTTAATAGAGCCACGTGCTCTTACAAGCGGATCCATAATTGTTGAAATTAAAAACAATTTAACAGGTCGAACTAACTTTTCGTACGCCTCTGGCGTGAATTTTGTACGCTTCTGGTACGCGGACGCAACGGGTCAACTATCTGTGATATTTCAGGCAAGATGCTACGCGTGGTAGCCTTACTACTTGCAGAATCTGAAATATTCTTTAATGATAAAACCCTTTCGCACGCCTCTGGCGCGAATTTGTTTACAACGCAGACAGCGCTTGCTAACAACGCGAGAAACTTGTCGCTTACGACGCAGAAAACGACCCCGGTACAACGCGAGATGATTAACTTGTGACTGCAGTATGAAACATGCAGGGGATATCGCTAACAAACGTAATAGCCTGGCATTTCACGCAATTAAAATGTTTATATGACTCATAAACCATTTGTTTACGCAATAATACGCAGCTGAAATCATGCACATGTAAACACAGATGATAGAAAACCAAATTTATGCATAGGAAAATCAGGCTTACATTGATATTGGTACGTGCCTCCTTTTCGTTACTGTGGTCTGGACGAGACGCCGCAGACTGCCGGCTTGCAGCTGCAATGCCCACGTGCACGAACTTGGCGTTGATAGCACCGTCTGCTGTCTTCCTTCCTCTCGTTACGGGCACCGCATGTGCCCTCTTCGTTCCACGCGTTGCTGCGAATATGAACGCTGCTTCCTTGCGGCCGATTGCATGCGATGCAATACAAAACTGAATATGCTTTTGTACTTGCCAATGACCAATGTTGTCGAATGCTGTCGCTGTTGACTGGACTCGCAATGACCTAATGTGGTTTAATCCTGGCTCTGTAGGACCAATGTTATGAGCACTAATCCGGATCGAAGGTCCAATGTTTTGTAGCCTTCTCAGTTTTCCGTTGTTTGGAAAATTCCTGATTGCCAGCTCGCCTTGGAATTTGTGGACTGTATGAATTGTAGGTTTCACTGAATAAATACACTCGTTGAAAGCCGGAAATATGTTACTTTATTAGCAATAAATAACACATTGAACATTTGAACATTTACAAGAATTAGCTTTCGTAGAGCTGACCGGTTTGCATGCTGCCACGTTGACAGATGAAACGTAAGTGAGTTTTTAGAATCGGACCCGCCCGGGAGTCTACTGCGCACAGTATGAATTCAGAATGCAAGAGAGGCGGCAAAAGTTTATAAAGTCCTTAACAACCCATTTTAGAAGTACTCAACTGGAAAATCACCTATCTCACATCAATACACATTCAAAATGTAATAAAAATGTAAAGTTTAAAAAAAATCGTTAGAGCCGTTTTTGAAAAAATCGAAAAAAACTGAAAAATCACAAGAGTAAACACCTACTTCCGGTTATGCGATTTTTTTCAAAAGCTTGCTGTCTCATATACATAGTACACAAAACTTATATATGAAGTTTCAATGCCATACCGCTTTTCGTTTTTGAGATATTCTGTTCACAGACACACAGACAGACACACAGACAGACAGACACACAGACCAATGAAAAAAAATATGTTTTTTGGGACCAGGGGACTCTAAAACGTGAAGATCTGTTGAAAACTCAATTTCGAATTTTTGGGGTGAATCCAATACTTCCTTTATTGTAAAAGGAAGTAAAAAGATCGTAAAGACTAAAATTAACACACAAATAGTGAAGGTGTACTAGATACCGATGATGATAATAGTTCACATTTGGAAAACTCAGATTATGTAGACGAAAATTCAATCAGTGAAATAGAAAGCATTAAAGAGAATCTTATATTATTGTAAATTATAATAGTAAGTAGGTATCCAAGAATTGTGTTAGAGATAAATTTAAAAGCCAAAGAAGTTAAAGTTAATGCAATGGAGAGGAATTGTTTTTGTGGTTGTAAATAAGAAAGATATTGCACGGTATTGTATTAAAGACGTAAGAGAATTTATTCAGAAATCAGCCTCGCTTAATAGAAGAGGAAACTATTCTGTTCCTAAAATGAAAGTTTTAGTTTTTAGAAACTGTAACTGTGTTGAGCTGGTTCTTTGATGCTTAGAGTAGAATAGTAAATATTTTTGTTTACTTTTATATAACTATTGTATGTTATTATTAGTGATGGGCATAACCGGACAATTTTCATAACAGAATTATTTGCATTCGAATGATATTAATAACCGAATGATTATTTGAATAATCATTCGAATAAATTTTGGCTCTCGATTCGTTTCGATTAATAAGTCAGCCGGTTTGCCGGTTGGCGGTTCACCGTCATCTGCATCGACATCGGTTCACCGTCATCTGCATCGACATCGTAACTTGCAGATAGCAGAGGAACCAAAACATAATATGTACGGTCGGCGCCTTAGAAATCGGGACACGTCATATGTTTTTCTAGTCTTTGGAGTATTCTTGCTCCGGTTACTTCATTAATGTGAGATGGCATTTCATAATTGACAAACAATAAACAATATGACGTAACAATTAAAACCATAATAACTGTAAAAACCCAGTTTATACACTTAAACAATACAGGCAAAATATATCATAATAGTGTGTAGTGCCCGATTTCTAAGGCGCCCACCGTACATTATGTGTTATGTATTGGAAATTAAGAGGTATTTATTAAGAAGTGTAGAAAGAAAGCAATATGCGGGACTGCTTGCTAATCGCAATAAAAAGTGGTAAAACGTTTATCTTTATCGATCGGGCGGGTTAAAGGCGCCGCCTCTTGTTTTGAACATTTGGAGTTTGCAGTTTTTAGGCGTTCAGGTTTCAGGTCCCCAGAATTTCTAATTTGATATTTTTTATGATAGGAGGTAGTTACACGATAACCAAATGGTGTTTTCAGTACAACCTGCTTTGTTTATGAGTTATGACGTATTTATATTTACAGAATTTTGAGCACTGCGTAGGTCGCTGAGATATGGCACGTAGTACCTTTGAATAGAGGTTTTATATTCAAAGCGTAGTACGTATCAGCATGAGGTTATTTTTCATTCAAATACTTGGAACGAAAACCGAGTTACATAGGTTATTTCAATAACCGGATAACCGGTTATTTTTCATTCGAATAAGCCCATCACTAGCTTATTATCATTAAAATATATTTACTCATTTATACAATTAACAGGGTTTTATTCGAGTCAATAACTGGGACTTGTGCAGGGCAGTAATTGGGCAAAACACAAATTTGGGGGGCCAGTAGCTAGTACATTTGTGTAATCTTAAAAATTAGAGAATTGCCAATTTGATTATTAATAAATCAAGGAAAAATTGCTTTTTCTCTAATTGAAATGATGATTGAACATAATAGTGCGCAGTTCATTAAATAAAATTCAAAATATATGCATTTAATTATCTCTCGAAGCCCATGGCGACCTAAAACGGTCAGTAACTGGTACAATTACCTTCTATGTATTTTACATATATTTTAATAAGAACACTTATTCTTAATTCAGAAATTAATGTAGAATCGAAGTTTTGTAATATTAATTCAATTACTACTAACTCTTATTAAACACTAAATTAATACTACAAACAAAGTACATCATGATTTTCACACTAACAATTTATTTTAAAACCAACAGACAACTGAAAACGTATGCTAATATTTAAAGGGCAAGAGCTGGCAATCATCATTAACGACTTGACTAAGTAAGTACAAAATAACAGATTCTCTAACATTTTTGTGGAACATAGGTACTTATTACATCTAATTATTTGGACAAAATTCTGATGCATGTTACTCTAAACTGTAGCCAAATTATTTCCATGAGGCTACATTTTTTATTTGAGCATAGAAATTTAATGTATCCAACTTTTGGTTTGTAAAATAATTTTAAAAAATAATCTGATAGAACTAATTCTGTTGTAATTCCATGAACATTTACATACCGTGTGTCCACAGGAGGACGCACCATAAGGATAACCAAATAGAATAGAAAGATCGGCTAATGCTGTGCTCGCCGGCACGCTAAAACGTTGTTTTCTGGTTTCTGACTCGCCACTGTATGAAACAATATTGTTATAAATGGTACAAGAAAAGGGACGGTGGTCACAGCACTGGTTGATATTTATATTCTATTGGCATTATCTTATCTCTATGGTGCGTACTCCTGTGGACACACGGTATATGTTCTATGAAGCTTTGGAACGATGGTACCAAACTTTGGTTTCACTAGGATGCACCGTCTGGTGTAGGGAGGCCCAAATACTCAAAAGATCTCAAAAATTTACAAACTTTTTTCTCCAAAATGGCTCTAAAAATCTTGATCATTTTTACAGATTACAGTTTCTTCTTACTCATAAGTGATACCCCATAGTCAGTAGCTACCCAAAAAATCCAGGAAGGGAGATATCTGGGGGTACAAATTTTATTTAAGTGCTGATCTTATGGGGTATGAGAACTGGGTTGTGCGGGGTCTATTGCAGAAATACTAGTTAAATGATAAATAAAAAAATGTCTTTATTAAGAGTAAACTGTTTTTTATATACAGAGTAAACAACCATCCGACCAAGTACAGCATGACAGTAGGTGCTGCTCATCCACTTAACTCAAAATGAATGCAACATTCAAAAAAATGTATAATAACATTTGTAACATAATATTGTGTTGAGTAAGGCAAAATTAATAAATCAAAGCAACTATACAGAATGCTGCCAGGAAGGCTGGAACAACGCCACAAACAAATGCTTCAAATTTATTTTTATAATTTAAAATCTCGTATCGCTGTTACAACAGAAAACGATGAGGCCAAACGTTTAGACTTTTGTCTGTAGATCGGAAATTAGATTTTAAATAGCATATACTTTCACACTTCAATATTTTCCACCAATGGTGTTGCTGCATCAGAACATTGACGCTATTCGAGCGAGTTTAAAAAAGTAAATGTGTGGTGCACCACATATCACTTTTTTAGTAGAAATTTACATCAGTACAGTTATTTAGGAAAATTCCATTTCTTTTTAGTGTTTACTTACTTAGGATTAGGATTTGGTAACGTCCGAGCTTGTTGAAATTTGGATAGATACTAGGTAGGAACGATTGTTTTAACTATGCAATGATAAATGTTACAAAATATTAAAACTGAGAAAGGTACAAATGCTTATAGAAATATTTATTTTTAATTTAAATTACAACACAAAATAAATATTTACAAAGTAATTTAGGAGAATATTAGTCAAAATTAATTAATATGTATGATTTTTCATGATAAATAAAAATCATATAGTCATGAAACATACTTTAATTTACAGTTGAAGGAAATTTAAAATTATTCAACGTTTCGCCATTTTTGGTGGCTTCTTCAGTAATTTATGTATTCATTACAATTTAAAAGTTTATTACATTCTGAAAATAGAAAAAATAGGATTAACGAACAAATTAGGTTTTCCTTTAACATGTATAGTTACATGATTAGAGTATAAGGATTTTTTGGAAAATTCCTTCACGACATATTCAAAGATTTTTTACAAATTAATAATTAATAAAAGCAGTTATTATTAATGTATAATCCATATTTGGATGTAACTAAAAACCAGAAAGCGTAGCTGTTCTGAAAGCAGAATGCAAATGAAATTTGACAAAGGGGCTTGCAAGGCCGTTCACATATTTAAGTTATCAGTTAATGAGCAAAAGTGTAGAAAGTTCGAAAATGCAGGTGACATGGGCAGAGAAGTATTAAGTAAAATTTTGATTTAATTGAAAAGTTAGTTTTAAAGATAATAGCATGAATATGAGAGTAAAATATCTCAGGCCATTTTTTATTTTTCCTTAACTCAGATAGCTATATAACAATTTAGAGCAGTTTTGAGACAGAGTTGGCGAGTCTGCCTGTATATCGGGTTCGCGTCAGTAATATTTTATCGCATAACGCTTTAGATTCTCGCATCAAAGAATAATTCAGACACGAGCGTGGCTTTTGGGTTCATTTGTCAGTCTAGCTTTCGCGCGAATCTCTACACAGACATATTTGCAGCTGTTCTCGTCCCGTTGCGCTTAAGAGCGCTTGTTTACATCAATTTCAAAAACATAGCCCGTGGGAGCAAGCGAGATATCTGTCTCGAATGATTTGAGCTTCAGTCGATCTCTCTCGCACGCCGTCGTCTGGTTGAACACCTCCGTTGGGATATTGCTTGCCAGTTGGATTTTCTGCGGTAAATTTAAAACGAGCCCCTGCGGGTGCGACAGAGAGGCAGTCGTTCCGTCTCATTCTTTTATATTCAAACTGCTTCGCTCGCCGTTGTGATTGGTCACCTTTGGCGCGTTTGAAGGCGTTAGTCTGTAATTTAGCTTGGCGTCTTTTTGGGCATTCAGCCTCGGCCCGCAAGAGTGTACAGTCGTTATAAGGCAAGTTTGTCGCCCCCTGCGCTCGGCGCGTGCCTGGGCGGTCGTGTTGATGATCTTTGATAGTTGGAGGCGTCCGGTGTCTTTTCGCTGTTGCCGCACGATTTGACTTTGTTTATTGTAGAGGGCGGTTTGTGCTTGTGCGAGAAGTTATGTTGGTTTCGCCCGATGTTGTCCTGCTGATACAGCTAATTTCGAGACTTTGGTTTCTTGCGAGTGTGTTGATACCGCTTGGTTCCGTTTCTTGTTTTCCAAGACTTCTTTACGGGCCTTCGAGGGTGACAGTTGTATGTGTTAGTTGGTGCCACCTTTTGTTGACCGAGGCTCTGGAGTATCGTGTGCCTTGTCGGCAATTTGCCACCTTTATTGTGCGATTAAATACAACGAGAGCGTGCCATGGTCACCGTCTCCATGCGATCGCCCTGTTGGGCCGCAAATTGTGTCCCGCGAGGGATTCTTTAGTGAGCGTCTTCTGCACCTGCAGCCGTTAGCCTTTGCGACCTTCCCTGCACTGGGAGGCGTGTTGTTCCTGTGACCGAAATTTAGAGCCAGGCGAAACTAAAAGTTAAAGGTAGCTTGTGATTTTATGTATTATCGCTTTTTCGTTATGATTTAAAAGTTGCCAACTTGTTTATCAATTACATTGTAGCGCGATATATCAGGCGATGTTAGAGTGGTTGCGTAGATTTAATTAGATTATTTTTTACACCACTTTCCTAGTAATGTTGTAACAGTAACGTACCGATTAAAATTCTCGTTCATGAAGTTGCTTTGGTAAAGTTGAAACGCACTAATCCGGATGCTAATTAAGTATTTCATTTAAGAATTGTTGAAAAGTTAACCTAATATTACTGCTCGTTGTCGCTTGGTGTACAGTTTTCTGTTATTATTTGTTGTGGAAACCTTTTTTGTTTTTTACGTTTTGTATACCAGTATTTTTATGTGTACGCAGACCAATATATCGGTTTGTTTAAATTGCCTTGCGTTTTCTTTGCGCCGACTACATGCTAATTTTCAGGGTTATGTTATATACTTTGTAAAGATAAATGTGAGGTGGAGCCTGGAAAGCAGTTTAGAGACATCACAGGTTGGTCGTTATACTCGTCGCTGCAGTGTAGGAGTCATCAGGCTGTTCTAATATACTTTTCCCGTTGAGTTTTGAATTTTCGCCAAGGTGATAAGTTACAAGGTAATCTTATTTGATTTCCCGGTTTTCTCTGGGTCTATCCTTGTCTTTTCGTATGTCAATCAAACCGGGTGGCGCCCTATTCAATTTTATCAATGTTTACCGCCCTTCTGGCCGTTGCCCTTGGGTAATCTTGTAAAGAACCTTCCCTTACTCCACTGATGCTTAGCCGGCATTATCTTGTTGCGGCTTGAGCAGCGGCCTAGGTGAATATTTGTTCCGTATATGTCAAATATCGTAGGCGCCGGCCGTTTAGTTTTTGTATGTGCCGGCGCGGTGTCGTAAAACCCGTTTTGGACCGTAACAAATATTTGGTTCAAGTATACAAAAATTTTATTTAAACAAATTATGATAAATAAAACTGAGGTTATCGATATCAGTTCTATAATTAATTGCGTTGGGGCTTTTTTGTATTTCAATCATCTCCAAGCATAGACGTTTTTTTAGATTAGAAAAATTTCTATTTCCTCCAATACAAGATAGGCGATAGTGGATGGAATAGGGAAACCCATAGCACAACCAAAAGTTTGGGTGTAAGTTGTATTATTGTAAGTAAAATAGGTAGTATTTAGAACGAAATCAACTGCTTGGATGAACTCATTAAGTGTGTACTTTTTAATTCGATTCCAGTTGTTTTTAATAGTATTTAAAGCAAGATCAAGTGGTATGTTGGTATATAATGAAACAACATCTATTGAAAATTTTGTGGTTTTTATTAAGCTTTATGTTATCAATGTGTTATTTAAATTTCCAAGAGTCTTTTATGCTAAATTTGTTGAGTGATGTAACATTGATTAAGATTTTTGAAAGATATTTTGATAAGTTATAGGTAGGGCTCATATATGATGCAACAATAGGTCTTAAGGGTATATTACCTTTATGCAATTTAGGTAGCCCATATAATTTAGGTGGAAGACCGTTATGAGAAATTAAATTTTTGTATGTTATATTACCTATATAGTTGTTTTGTAAATTTTTGACTAATTTGTTGTTTTTATTTTAAATTATGGATGTAGGGTCTTTTAATTCCTTTTTGTATGTGTTTTCATCACTTAACAAATCTGTCATTTTATTATTGTAGTTTTATTCATGTTTTTAGCAAGTTTGTGTTGTATTTGTGAAACAGTTAAATTTTGATGTTTTTATTTTTTTTTTAGCTGGTTTGAGTTAAATCCGTGATACCATTTTCGATGTTACATATTATATCGACCAAACTTACAAAGTAAGTGGTTACTATGATCGCTCTTTCTGTGTGTCTGTGTGTCTGTCGCACGGTTCCCGTTAAGGCAGAATACAACTGATGGTGGATTCCTATGTATTTTTGTCCACTGAATCCGAATCCACCACTGGCTTTTCGATATCTCAACCCGTTTTCGAAATATTCGAATTTTCACATTTTAGGCTTTAATATCACTTTTATGTAGTTTTCCCTCCTGATTCCAAATATGTCACTCATTTCACGATATCTTGAATAGTTTTCGAGATATTTGATTTTTTAAAAATCCGAATTTTCTTTTGTAAGTTTGGTTTTCAGCCGTACATGCGCGGCTAAGCTATTTTTCTATGGGAAGTTTGTTTTTCGGATTATAATAGTTAAATTTTGGACCTAGTTTTAAAATATTTTTAACATTGTTTGGAATATTTACATCAGTCATATCATAAATGAATTCATTAGTATTATCAAAAATCGTTACTTTATTGTTAATTTGGTTGTTTGCTATATTAGTGTTATATGGGTTGTCTATCTTGGAAACTTTTTGATTTTTGTTCATCACTAAATTAATTTTATTAATTAACCTTGCATGTACCTAGTTCTCAATTTTACATTCTGCATTATTTTAGTTTGTAGAAAATTAATGATTAAATTTTTATCTGTAAAATTATTAAAGTGATTTTGAATTGTTTTTAGTTTTTGTTTAAGTTTATTCAAGTAAAAATAACCGTCTTTTATTAAAAAAGTTGACGTTTTCATAGCAGTTTGATTTTGAAATTATAAAAATTACAGTTTATGATAAAAACTTTGAAACATGATATGTGAGTTTTTAGTTTGTAGAAATTTAGGGATTAAACAATATTTTTTACATGTTTTAAGGAAAAATATTCGTTCGCTTACCTTTACAATTTGGTTATTAATTTTATCTACTCCAGTGGAATAAGTAACTCATTACGTCACTCATTTGACACTATTTCAGTTAGGTAATGAAGCTCATTACACCACTCAGTTATGTAATGGTTTCATTACGCAACTGAGTTGTGTAATTACTTCATTACCTAACTGAAATAGTGTTAAATGAATGACATAATGACATTTGCCTACTAAAATATTTTTGAAAACGACAGATCTGACATTTCTCTCAATGCACTTTTCTAAATTTTAGGCAGTCGTAGATAAAATTTTGTACAATACATGTGTGATAATGCATCATTAATATACTTGTGTGCTTACATAACTCGTGCTACGCACTCATTTGTAACTTACGCACACGTATATTAATGATGCTGTTATCCCACTTGTATAGTAAATAACTATTACTTAATCTACGAAAAGTTTCCTCCTGGTGGGCTCCATATTTGGCATTGACAAAGTGGTAGAAGCCATTTTTGGGTTGTGTGGGATCCATTTTGTAAAAAGAAAAAACTGACTACCATAATAAAATGACAGATTTGTTAAGTGATGAAAACACATTCAAAAAGGAATTAAAAGACCCTACATCCACAATCCAAAATAAAAACAACAAATTAGTCAGAAATTTACTAGATAACAACTATATAGCTAATACTTATAAAGATATAACATACAAAAATTTAATTTCTCATAATGATCTTCCACCTAAATTATATGCGCTACCTAAATTGCATAAAGATAAAATACCCTTAAGACCTATTGTTGCATCATATATGAGTCCTACCTATAACTTATAAAAATATCTTTCAAAAATCTTAACCAATGTTACATCACTTAACAAATTTAGCATAAATGACTCTTGGAAATTTAAATAACACATTGATAACATAAAGCTTAATAAAAACCTCAAACTATTTTTACTGGATGTTGTTTCATTATATACCAACATACCAATTGATCTTGCTTTAAATACTATTAAAAAAACTGGAATCGAATTAAAAAGTACACAAACATTCCACTTAATGAGTTCATCCAAGCAGTTGATTTCGTTCTAAATACTACCAATTTTACTTACAATAATACAATTTATACCCAAACTTTTGGTTGTGCTATGAGTTCCCCTATTTCATCCACTATCGCCAATCTTGTATTGGAGGAAATAGAAACCAAAATTCTAAATCAAAACAACGATTTTTCTCTTTATTTAAGATACGTAGACATCATTATAATAGCTACTGATTCAGTTAATAAACCAAATGTCTTTAACCTTTTCAACAATGTACACCCAAGATTAAAATTTACACTAGAAAATGAAAACAATAATGCCTCCATAAACCTTCTTGACCTAACATTAATTAGACAAGCTAATGGAAATATATTAACGAATTGGTTTCGAAAAAACATAAAAACTAATAGATATTTAAATTTTAATTCTAATACCACAACTATATACAAAAAAAGTGTAATTAACAATTTAGTCGACCGGGCATTCAAACTATCTTCAAAACAATTTCATAAAAAAAACATAGAAATCATTACAAATATCTTAATCATAAATTGTTTGGACAAAGAATTTAATAATTCAGAAGTTCCTAACCAAAAAAAGATATTTCCATTAACTATATCCCAAAACTTTTTGAAAAAAATGAAGAAGAACTTAATAAATACAACCTCATAACAACATTTAACAACCACAATACGTTAGGTAAAAAGTTTTTCACGAATTTAAAAGCCAAGACTGAAAATAATATGCAATAAAAACTTGTTTATCAAATTAACTGTAATAATTGCAACTCCATCTACATAGGACAAACAAAACAGCTATTAAAGAACAGAATTAATCAACACAAATACTCAATTAAAATTAATAATTCACCTCCTAATAAAAAAAAACTGCACGCCAATGAATCGCTACATAAATTCACATTTTCCGCCGTAAAATTCTTGTTGAGCGGCAAATTTACTTGACAAATTTCTTAGCAAAACATTCTGACAGAAAACGTAAAAATTTAATCGGCTATTTTAATTAATTATTTGGTTGATTGTCAAAAAGATCGTGTGTGCACCTGCTCGGATAAAGCTGTTCGTTGCACTTGCACAATCATCTTCCCGTATGCAACAAACAATACTCTATCCGCAAATATGAGGGCAGATTCTAAGGAATTTACCTGGTTATGAAAGAACACAGAGTTCTAAAACATATACTGGGTGATTCATAACGTACGGAGGAGACTGAAGGGTAGCTAGAGGAGCCAAAATAAAGTGCTTTTTACTTCCTTTTACAATAAAGGAAGTATTGGATTCACCCCAAAAATTCGAAATTGAGTTTTCAACTGATCTTCACGTTTTAGAGTCCCCTGATCCCAAAAAACATATTTTTTTTCATTGGTCTGTCTGTCTGTGTGTGTGTCTGTGAACAGAATATCTCAAAAACGAAAAGAGGTATGGCGTTGAAACTTCATATATAAGTTTTGTGTACTATGTAAATGAGACAGCAAGCTTTTGAAGAAAATCACATAACCGAAAGTAGGTGTTTACTTTTGTGATTTTTCAGTTTTTTTCGATTTTTTCAAAAACGGCTCTAACGATTTTTTTTAACTTTACATTTTTACTACATTTTTAATGTGTATTGATGTGAAATAAGTGATTTTCCAGTTGAATACTTCTAAAATGGGTTTCTTTTGTTTTTTTTTCTATTTTTTTTATTAACTCCTATTTTAAATAAAACACCCGGTATATTATTACATTTTTGAATTTACCTTAAAATTCTAGAGAAAATTTGTCTCTTCAACTAACGCTCTATTTTGTACCGTTTTTGTAGAATCTGTAATTTTTGACTATTCAATTCACCTGTCAGATGTCAAAAAGTGACCAATGAAAATCCAGAATTCTGACGTTTCTTGACCAATCAAAAAAATTTCAGTGGATATATCTTCCTAGAAGGTATTCAAGTGACTATTTTAAACAAATGTGATTTTTATTAGAAAAAGTCAGTATTAGTGTTCTGTTACTATAGAAATTTCGTAGTTTGTTGCTAGATTTACTGGAAACTAATTTGAAAAGGTAGTTTGGTTCATTAAATAGTCCCTCGAATACCATTCTTAGTCAAAGTTAAGTAGATTATTTTTGCGGTGGTATCACTACTCATGTCCATTGCGCTTGGGATTAGGACTCGTGCTATCGCACTCGTCCTAATCGTACCAAAGCGCAATGGACATTCGTGACACCACCACAAAAATAGTCGACATAACTTTGACTACTCATGGTATTATAAGTGAAAATTTTTGACAAATGGTTAAAAATTAAAAATGAAATTTTTGACTAATTATAAGATCACTGTAAAAGGAAGTTGTGTGAGTGTATCACACCAGATTTTTTTATAAACATTCACCAAAACCTAATAACAAGAAGGTGACAGCAAGTTAAAACAATTAATGAGTATCAATTTCTAGCTATGGTAGTAACTTACGTGTTAAATTCATATTGGGAATATTTGAGAGTAGATTAAACAATATGTAGTTAAAAAGTAAATAAAAATTTATTAACATAAAAGTACCTATTTAAAATTATTTTGCACTTAACTGTCAAATATCCCCAATTTGAATTTAAAACGTAAGTTGCTACCATAGTTTGTAAGGAATGCTCCTTAATTGTTTTAACTTTAACTTGCTGTAATTTTCTTGTTATTGGGTTTTGGTCGGAAGTTTATAAGGAAAAACACTTTATTTTGGCCCCCTCTAGCTACCATTTTAGTCTCCTCCATACGTTATGAATCACCCTATATTTTTCTACATAACTTTCTTCCTCAATTACACAGTTGGTCCACTGTTTCTGCAACTGTTGCATACCCTCTACAAAAAATCTTTTGATAAGCCCCCCAAATAGTCTACCGCAGCTCTCAGTTCTTCATCTGACGAAAAACGTCTTCCCCTAAGGTTTTTCGTCAGATTTTTAAACAAAAAGAAGTCACTGGGCGCTAAATCACACATCAGGGCTGTAAGAAGATTTCTTAACTCAACAACTCGAGAATTCCGAATAACTTGCTAAATCTTGCGTGCCTTATAAACTCGATACTGTCCTCGTAACTATTGTCGCACTAGTGGGACAAAATGTGCCATATCCTAACCGAAATGAGAATAATAACAAGGTTGACATTGTCCATACGTGTGTAACATAGTATTTTTTCCAAGATTATTTTTTTAATTTGGCATATGCCGAAAATAGTATATTGTATGTTAAGAGCTGAAAGTGCATTCTTGCCGCTTGCGCATGCAAAAGCGGCAAGCGCACTTTTAGCTCGAAACATACATACTATTTTATCGACGACTGAGCATATTATTAAAGGAAAATATCAAATTTCGTTTTATCGCAAAAATTAATTGACAACCAAGTTAACATTACCCGCGCAGTCTATATGACATGTGACGCGATTATTTCCACAAATGACGGGTGTTGTCAAGGAAACATTCGGACGTGGCTACCTATTTTGTTCACGCGGAAACCCAAAACGCTCGGCGAGCGGCAAAAAGATGAAAACGCACGCTCAGCGGAAAATGTCAACTTTCTGTTGTCAAATGACAGTGAGAAAATAGTATATTAAAGTATGAGTGGATAACAAGGTCTTTAAAACACGCGCGAGTTTTCGAGCACGACGGCGTAGCCGGAGTCCTCGAAATAGAGCAAGTGTTTTAAAGACCAGTTATCCACGAATACTTTACGCTATTTTTTATTATACCTCCAATACTGGAAATAAATTACGCACTAAAAGCTTAGAAATAATTTTTGTGGTGATAAATCGAGAGGGCATAATAATATTGCTACTATAGTTACGAGAGTTATTTACGTTTTTGTCGCGTCCATGTCCGTTGTTGCATTCAGTCGTTTCCTTGACAACCTTTAAAGCTCGGCGAGCTTTAATCGCCTGTATTCGCACGCTCAGGCGTGCTTTAAACGGCGATTCTGATGCAGGTATAATAAAAAATCTACTTTCGATGTCAGTCGTTGAAAAACAAATTGACATTTGTTTTAAAAAATTACATTTGTCAGTTTTAGCCAATCAGATGATTATCGTCTAACATTAGAGTGCAGAAAGTGCATATTTTCTGTATCAACGTAGGAAAACAAATTTGATGCAACAAAATGAGCGTGTGGCCTATGCTTAAGGCTACGTGAACTTTCAAACTTTTGGTTCTAAACAGGTATGAAATATGGGTCACGCTCTCAACCGAATTAGAACTGCTGAACTCAGACGTGGTTGTGCAAAATTCATACAGGATAAAACAACTAATGGGTGGCGTCAAATCACAAACACAATGAAATGTAGCAGAATTACGTAAATTTCATATTTTTAACGTTTATTGTAAATAGCAAAAATGCAACATGAATCGAACCACGGTATAACTAAAAAAACTAAATAAAGTCAACCGCAGACCTAACGACTGCTGGCCGTCCTTTGTTGCATGGGGTTTTTAAACATACATTTTAACATTTCACAATCTGCAAAATTGTTAGCTAAGGCGGGCAACAAATAGAACAGATTTTTAGCACTACCACAATGTACAACATTAAGGGCCCCAGCAAAATCGTCGCCAAAACGACGCGGAGAGGTACGCGATTGTTGGCAAGCCATGTAGTTTTAGTCTATAATGTGTGAACCACTTTGCAGGTATTTCTCAAAATATAGATGGTTTTCGTGATAGTTTAAAAAATGGCAAGTCATTAGATGCAAACGATAATGAAATTGCAAAGTAAGTCTATTAATATAGCAATTTAATACCATTAATTCATGCAATTACACCAATAATACTGCAGCGGGCCCAAACCAGTTTTCCATAATACTTCAAAAAGGACCGTAGCGAATAATGTGAGACAGCAGGAACCGATAACACCACAACACGAAGAAATCATTAAATATATTCAGGAATGTAAGTGTACTAAAGGTATAAGAGGTTATTTCTCTGTAGTTACAAACTTATAACCGCACTTTCCTAAGCGTTACAGATTATATTTTTTATTAGATATCTATGAAGCGACCAAATTTAAGCTAGTCCCTATGTGATATATTTGATTTTATTAAATAATCATAGGGAGTTTTTTCTTAAAACAAAAGATAAACTATTATGCAATCCGAACTGCAATACTAAATTACATTAATGTTGCAGCGTGGATATCGGTCAATTCGAACACTGATGAAAGCTGCATACAATCAGCTTCCAATATAAACTGTCAAGGTAAGGTCATTCCAAAGCTTTGTGTGAAAATACTAACGCCACACGCACTTTAGGAAACTGTTCGGTATTATACTTCGAAGATGACCCCTGCCCGCATCTACAAGACTTCAAACCCTTCGATTTGGAATCGTGGTGGGGTAAGCGCCTCTACAATTTAATCACAAACTCCGT
Source organism: Agriotes lineatus (assembly GCA_940337035.1). Taxonomy (NCBI): domain Eukaryota; kingdom Metazoa; phylum Arthropoda; class Insecta; order Coleoptera; family Elateridae; genus Agriotes; species Agriotes lineatus. The sequence continues at coordinate 139,137,872 of OW679199.1, forward strand.
CAATGGAAAAAACTGAAGAAATAAGAGTTGGAAGGATACATATTTAGAAATAAAGAAGAATAGCATACGTCGAGTACTTTTAAATAACTAAAGCAGCAAATTCTTTTTATTTGCAACAGAATTTCATCACCGTCAGGTTCAGGAAAGTAATATTTCTGAAATATTACAAATATTTAAGAGATGCGTTTACATAATACCAGAGCAAGACTATTATGAGACAACGGTCTGAAGGTATATTTTTTTACCACAATAAATCGAATATTTTAAAATTTTAGTTTGTTCCTACATTCAACAATAGCAGATACACCAGAAATGAATTGCCTTGTTTTGCTAGAGTAGTAGACTGATTATTATAGGTAGCTAATATCTGTAGTTATCCCTATAAACTAGTTTTAGTATGCTGTTTTGCAAGTCTGCCTAACCTAGAACTAGAGTTTTGTTTAGAAACTAAGCAAAATTGTAATTGTTGAAATTATCAAGTATCCAATATAAGCGAATCTTTTATAAGACAATTTGGTGATTGATCAAGTCTTCCTTTCAGGAATAAACATTGTAAGTGCAACCTTTAAGTAGCACCTAGGATTAGACTTACTAAAACTTTACTTAAAGATTCTGATTGTTAAATATGGCTCCTGGCTGTTGGAAGTGTTAAATTTATGTTGTATTATTTACTTGTTGAATTATAGATATATTGATTGTTAAATGCATTGAAATTATATGATACATCACTTGTAAACATCTATTCTTGTCATTCGAGACAAATTATTTTTAAGGGTGCTTTCAAGAAATTACCTTTTGAAATAACTTCCCTACTACTGTAAGAGGTTCAATATTCAGTTTTTAAAAGCCATTTTTGCAATGGGTTCAGAAGGATGGGAGATGAAGAAACCATCACGGTCACATTGGACTGCCGTCGGAAATCATACACCCCGCTCACTTTATTTTTTATAGAGGAAGTTAAAATTCTTACTATTTCTAATGGGAGGCAACCGATTACTGTACGGGGGCTAACTATCGTACTGCTTAACCCAACTTATTATATAATTACAAATTTTGAAATAAAATAAAAATAACATTGCAAAATAAAACCAACAAATCGATGATATACTTATTTATTTATATTTTATTGATCTTGCATAAACGGCAGGGAAACACATGCTAGAAAATAATCATGGCATCTACCATGTTTACGGTCCATAGGGAAAAAATGGTATTCACAGCATTTACGCATCCACAGCACAAGGGATGGAAATGCCCACCATTGAACAATATTTACAATTCCTTCTTATGATTTTGTGTAAAAAATTGGATCAATAAATTCATTAAACCACTGCAGTGTAATTGGCTTTACAGTACACTAAAAAAAAAACAATTATCACACTATAACCCAACAGATTATAAACAATCTTACCTATAAATTCCGATACAGGATCATTTTCACCATCCCCTCGCATAGTCCCTGTAATTTCATCATTTTCCACCATTGGCATGAATAGGTGAACAAATTCTGAGCTGTACGGGGGCCCAATTGCCTCCAACACCTATATAAAATCAACTTCAGGATCAAAAACACCCTTGCAGTTACCCATATACAAAACTGTCATTCTCATTCGAACCTTTAACTAAAATTACCATTATTTAGCATCTGAGCCGTACCTCAGTAACGAAATATCTAATCAACGATATGTCAGTATCGCCCTTCTGCCAGCACTGCTTAATGTACTTCACTACGGGAACAACACATCCGGCACAGAGCAAGTTCACCATGCGGTCCAGCACCATTTTCCTCATTTCCAGCTGTGGAAAGCTTCAATCGTTACACGTCTAGGTCATTATCTCCACACCTACCTGAACCAATATTTCAAGTTCGTCTTGCTTCGATTCGAACAGCCTAATTAACAGATCTAGAACCTGGTTGTGTAGGAGTGTGTGAAGATTAACTACTTCGTCCAGCATGGCCATGTGCAAAGGGCAGTGTTCGGTGGAAAGTTTGAAGTAGCTGGGTTCCGTGACCGTGTATTCGACCCATCTGACAATTCCAACAGCAACGACTGGAAACCTGAGAATTTAGATTAAAAACGATGTCATTAATATAAATGTTTAATATTATATTATTTTAGAATAAAGAATAAAACATTAGTCCGATTCTGGGACACAGGTAATTGCACCTGCGCACCTGTGCAGGTGTACAGGTGTGCCCAGGTGTACAGGTGCAATTATCTGTGTCCCAGAATCGGCCTCTTACCACTAATAACATTCAATAATTTACAAAAGAAGGTTAATTATGTCAGTTTATGGATCATTCATTCTTTCAACCTCAAAAGGTGTTTTAAATACTATGTAATTGTTTAATTATGTCTGTCCAGTACGTATCCAACCAATAACAATATTTCCCCACTGGTTCTGTCATTGCAATATTTCGATGTTTATTAGTGTCTTCCTGTGAGGTACTCAATCTGTATCTGTCTCCAGGGCAATTAATATCTAAATTAATTCTACCTAAACGGAGAGCATAAGACTCGATAATACCCACGCAAGGTAGAAATTCGTACAGGGACTTACCTTGGAGGGACATACAGGATGGCTCATGTGGGGTGGCACGTCGATTGACCCGTGACTCCAGGAGCACAAAACGATAAACACGAGCGATTACACAAAAACAACAAAAAAACGGGATCAGTTGACCGACCGTTCACCAACTCGTCTTAGGTTCATCTCCTGCTATGTGGGCCACTGACCCAACATTTAGGGGTGGCAGGAGAGGGGACAGTAAGCCCCATAACTCGACGTTCCACCAATAGTGGGTACACTTACCGCTAGGTAGAATTACAAACTACACTAAATTTATGTACAGCTATTTACTTGTATTAAGAATTACGAATGAAATAAACTAAACTAACATGATTAAAAGCTAAATACCAAACATTCCGCCCACCAAAAAGGCCATGCATTTTTCTATCCGAGATCGGTGATGGTTACTGGGAGGGCAAAGGGCAATAGAGGGGTGTTTACTGCCATAAGAGATATTAGCATGAGCTAAACGACCGCCCACCTTGACAATTCCTTCGCAATCAAGAAATGGAGCGAATGTTCTAATTGGCTTGGAGCATTGCTGATTTGACTTCAATCTTCGAATATCATCACGAAACGATATGTGCTGAACATGTTTAATTAATAGATTTAGGGCCCTTTGTTGTTCACCTACAGTGATGGACCCGAATCGCCGTGTAGTAGCGTTGCGGCAGTTGTGCACGAACCGCATGCAATAGGAAATGATCCTTTTTATTTTCCGTAACGATGAAAATCGAGACAATAATTGATCGCAATTAAATGGATTAAATGGCTCATCGTTCACGGTTGTTGCCATCAACACAAGTTTGCGTTCTTCGCGTAAAACTGATTCCATGTCCAAGGAGTTTTGATCGTTTAGGGTAGGCCATTCGTCAGAGTTTTTTGAAAGCCAAGAAGGGCCGCTCCACCATAAGGGGTGGTTCAGCAATTCCCGAGGAAGAAGTCCCCTGGATGCGCAATCCGCGGGATTATCAGCGGAAGGAACATGGCGCCAAGAAGATGCTGGCACGCGTTCTTGAATATAGCTAACGCGATTGCTAACAAATGTTTTCCACCGATGTGGAGACGAACGAAGCCATGATAAAACTATCGTAGAATCAGTCCACGCATAAATTGCGGCGAAGCTAACAAACGACGAGTAGGACGAGCAAATAAAAGAAATTAGTTTGGCTAGCAATTGCGCCCCACATAATTCCAATTGAGGAATTGGTCGCCGTTGTAAGGGGGCAACTTTGGTTTTAGCCATCATAAACCTCACTACTGATTCATTCGGACCGATTACAAATCTAAGGTACACTATCGCGGAGAAACCGGCCTCTGAACTGTCAGAAAACCCGTGCAACTCACAGTTGACATAATTCGCGGGAATTAATTGGCGATGAATTTTGATGGGAGCTATGTCCGCTAATTGCGACTTATATAATTCCCAACGATCAATTATTTCCGAGGGAGGCAATTCATCCCATCCTAATCCTAGACACCATAAGTGTTGTATAAGCCGCTTCGAAAAGAACGTTAACGGCGCTAACAAACCGATGGGATCGAAGACCCTTGCGACTTCCGATAGGATGTGCCTTTTGGAACAGGGACGATCAATAGGTTCAACCTTGAATCTAAAACTGTCACTTGATGGGGACCATTGTAAGCCAAGGATCTTCAAAGGGGAGCAAGGTTCACTGGAATCGAAAGATACCATATTCTCTACCAGATGCGTGGGGTCTAGGTGGTTGGTTAACGCTGGAGAATTACTAGCCCATTTCCTTAATTCAAATCCGCCACAACGCAACAATTTTATCAGTTGATCCTGTAGGATTAAGGCCTCAGCCACGGAGGAACATCCAGTGGCAATATCGTCGACATAGATATCTCTTCGAATGACAGAAGATGCTTGGGGAAACCGGTGTTGCTCGTCATCAGCTAAGAATAAGAGTTCTAATTGCAAGAAACGGCGATGAAGTAACTCCATATGCGACCCTATTCAAGATATATTCTTTTATAGGCTGATCTATGGAAGAGCGCCATAGAATACGTTGAAAATCACAGTCTGTAGTCGAGACGATTATTTGGCGAAACATGTGCTTAATGTCGCTAGTTATTACTACATTATGAGCGCGAAAGTTTAATAACACAGAGACTATGTCTTGCTGCAACTTTGGCCCAGAATACAATGTGTCATTTAGCGATAAGCCATTTGAAGCTCTCGAGCTGGCATCAAAAACTACACGGAATTTTGAATTCGTCACACAATGATGTGGAATGTAATAACATTTATCGGGACGAGGATCCGCCGATGCGAGGACCATATGCCCTGTATTAATGTATTCGTCCATAAAGTTGACGTATTCCCTTCTCAAAGAAGGATTGTGCATAAGGCGATTTTCGAGCAATTGCAGCCGCCTTAAGGCGATATCGCGCGAATTGGGAAATTTTGGATTTTGCACCTTGAACGGCAACGAAACGACATATCGACCAGTACTATCACGGGATACCGTAGATGAATATAACGACTCGCAAATGGCATCCGCGGCGTCGACCGTAGATATCTGCGGGGGTTCTTCTGTTCGCCAAAACGCTTTCAATGTGTCATCGAGGGTTGGAATTTCGACCGATGTCAGATAAGCTTTAGCAACTGCGTTCGACGCGGGACCAACGCATCCATTAACAACCCAACCGAAGACCGTGTTAAGTGCTGCGGGTTCATTTTGGGACGTACTCAAAATTGCGCCAGGTTTAATCACGTGTGCATATATATCGGCACCTAGCAATAAGTCTACTTGACGGGCCCGATAAAATTCGGGATCAGCTAATACTAAGCCAGAAATATGATTCCATTTAGAAGGGTCGATGGAACTCGCAGGTATATTCCCGGCAATTTGAGGGATTACATGGGCCTTTATGCTAAATACAGGCACCGGCTTATTGCTGTAACAAGGACGAAGACAACATGTTGCAAAACCTGCAGAAAGCAAGGCCTTTTCAGAGGTTTCTGAACCAATACCTTGAATAACGGTTTTAAATGGTGTAAGTGTTAATCCCAAGCGCCTTAAACCCTTTTGCGTGATAAAGCTACCCTGTGAACAATTATCAATGAGACAGCGCAACTTCTGAAAATTACCGAGAGCGTCTTGAATTTCCACAATAGCCGTAGAAAGTAAAACCGATTCGCAGGACAATACGCTCGCACAAGCGGTTAGGCTCGTTTGCACCTCGGGGGGTGGAACAGTTACACCGACCTCAGCATTCGCCGAACTTTGGGATCTTGCCGGAAAATGGAGCATCGTGTGGTGTTTATTGCGACAGTTTCTACATACTGATTTTGATGGACAAGAATTACTCATATGGTTAAAGCGCAAACAATTCAAACAAAGACAATGCGATTTGACCATTTCAAATCGCTCGTGTGGCGTTTTTGCCGCAAACACAGGGCACGCATAAACTGTATGTGCCAATTGACAAATCAGACATTTCGAAGTGTTTTCGCTACCTGAAGTAAGTTTATTATTCGAGGATTTATTTACTAAGAACGCCGATTTAGTAGACGGCTTTGCAAACAGGTGTTTGAACCCTTTGTTGGCTGAGTTATCAACACTTTCCAAGACGCGACATTGACTTTCAATAAAATCTTCTAATTGTTTTAACGTTGGAATGTCCGATGCCTTAGACCTAATCTCCGATTCAAATAATTTTCGCGTATCTGTATCAAGCTTATCTAAAAGGATGCTAAACCACATAAAGTCCTCTAACGAATTAGCAATGTTTAGAGCCTTAAGGGCCAAACGATTCTCTTTAACGTGGTCAAAGAGTTTTCGCAGGTCTTTCGCGGATTCTGCTTTCAATTTTGGAAAATTATTAATTGATGTCCAATAGTGATTAGCTAATCTACGCTTATCATCGTAGCGGTCGACGAGTGTATCGTACGCGATTTTATAATTATCTCCTGACAAAGGCAACGACTTAATAAGATTTAATGGCTCATTTTGTAAACAACTCAAAAGGTATTGCAGTTTTTGAATGTCAGACAAATCAGATCTAGTATGTATTGCACTTCGAAATAATTCGATAAAACCGGTCCATTGACTATACTCTCCGGAATAAATCGGAAGTTCCAGTTTCGGCAAACGGACGTTATTAGAATGATTGAAGCTACGATTCGAAGAATTGTCATTAAGATTGCTAAAACTCGGGGACGATTCATTATCAGGAAACAAAGAAAAATAAATAGCTTCAATACTATTAAAGGCATCATCAAATTGTTTCCTAATGGCCTCTTCGGATGCTAGGTCCGGATTAGCTTGAGTGGATATATTTTGAATAATTGCGCGATGCAAGGGTTGAAATTCATCATAAATCGACTTTGCCCTGTCAAGTCGCCGTTTGAATAACGGACGTAACGCGGTTTCTTCCTGAGATGAAGAAGCTAGGTCACGAATTTCCAATAATTGATTAATTAAAGTACTGCGGAGTGCCAAATTCATTTTAAGCTGATTGGCCATGATTTATTGGTAAGCGGCGGCGGAAACTGCAACAAAGGGCTATATCCAAAATTCAAAACTTTGAGGATCGACAGCCGCCTGCAGTACCACAGCAATAAAAGCAAAAGCAATAAAACCCAACCGTTCTACGATGGTCACTTGTTGACCATATGCCCGGCGCAACCAAACTAGGAAATTCCGAGAACGAGCGACAATGGATGCAAAGATGCGGACCAAATTAAGCATAAAATTAATATGTGGGACGGCGAAACGTAACGACATACGCAATATACACGAATCAATAAGTTAAATCAATAATAACTCGTAAATAGCTGTACCTGCGCTGGAGCTTTGAATTTGGAAAATAAACGATATCAAAATTTGGAAAATTCGACAAATTTCACGCGTTTCTACTACACAAAAAACGGATAATCTCAATTGATTAGATCCGGCTCGAAGGACCAGAAATGTATCTGTCTCCAGGGCAATTAATATCTAAATTAATTCTACCTAAACGGAGAGCATAAGACTCGATAATACCCACGCAAGGTAGAAATTCGTACAGGGACTTACCTTGGAGGGACATACAGGATGGCTCATGTGGGGTGGCACGTCGATTGACCCGTGACTCCAGGAGCACAAAACGATAAACACGAGCGATTACACAAAAACAACAAAAAAACGGGATCAGTTGACCGACCGTTCACCAACTCGTCTTAGGTTCATCTCCTGCTATGTGGGCCACTGACCCAACATTTAGGGGTGGCAGGAGAGGGGACAGTAAGCCCCATAACTCGACGTTCCACCAATAGTGGGTACACTTACCGCTAGGTAGAATTACAAACTACACTAAATTTATGTACAGCTATTTACTTGTATTAAGAATTACGAATGAAATAAACTAAACTAACATGATTAAAAGCTAAATACCAAACACAATCTGTGTCGATCACATTCCAGAATTCTTTACGCTGACTAAGTGTGTTGAGTAGCAGATTTGCATCAAATTTTACCAAAAACTTGGACTTTCACATGTAGGCGATGAGTCATGGGTCTACTGCTATCACTCTGAGACAAAAGCAGTTTTCTTAGCGGAACAAGCCTTAAGAAAAGCCGAAACGCATGCCAAAGTGGCAAAACAATGTTGTTTTCTTAGATCACGAAGGAATTGTTCACCATGAGTTCTCTCCAGAAGATGCAGTGGTGAACAACAAATACTAACTGGGAGTATTGAGGATATCGAGATATGCAATGACATGAAGGAGCCTCATCTCGAAAATTGCGACTGGTAACTTCGCTAAAACATAGCATTCGCCCACTCATACCATCTTTGCCAGGATTCTTTGTTCCTCATGACATAACCAAAATACTGCAGCTTCCACTGTTTGGTAGTAAATGCCACTTCTTCATTCTTTTTCACCCTCCTCAATACTTCATCATTTGAGCTAGAGTTGGTCCGTGATATACAGTAATGGTTTACCGCCCACAGCAATTCTGATTACCTACTTAACACAAAAATGAATAATTTCAAAATGATCACAGAATTAACTATTTTATTTATTGCAAGAAAGTCAATAATTTTACTAACAAATGCACTTGATATGAGCAGTAGCAATTATAATTTGAGTAAGAAAGGTTGGCATGAGATAAGATAGAATTCAGAAGGGTTACGTCCAGAGTTTCAGTCATAATTAATGTTTGGAATGGCAAATGCAGCTTGAATTATGTAACTGACAGGGTTGAGTTGAATAACGTGAAACAACGATATGAATTTTAAAATAATACAAGATGTTTTGTGAAGTACAGAAATTGTATGAGCGTTATAAGTATTAAAGGTTTATAAGCCACAAATGGCAAGGTAACGGAAAGGTGAAGTAAAGCAGTACAAGGAAGCGGGTTACCCGCATTGCGGGTACGATTTATATCGATATTGCGGGTAGCGGGTCGGGTGCGGATTTGAAACTGCTAGTCGCGGGTCGGGTACAGCTTCATTTCTTCAACATAAATATTGTTTGTGTATAAAAAAAATTATACCTAATAATAATTTGCTTTCGGAAGTGTGAAAATAACTTTTGTTTATTGTGTATAGGCGTTCTATGTGAAGCAAGTTGCAGGTATGTGCTGGTCTAATATACGTATTTGGGGTCAAGTCGGGTGCGGGTCCTATATATTGGACCCGCGCAGATGTCTAACAGACAGTGATACAGTGCTAAATAAACACATGTGAATAAGTGCAACTAAAAACTAGGTGAAAATTCTATCAAAACTATAGTCCATAAGTAAACACGTAAATCAAACCTTATTTCTTATAAACAAATGTAAATCGTTATTGCTAGGAAACGAAACAGTCTTTTGTCAAAAAACAAAACATCAAATAGAAGCTGGAAACATTTAGGCTGTGTGCCAGTTGAGCTCCCAGTTTTTACAAATTTATTAATAAAGAAAGTATTTGTTGAGCCAAAATTGTGTTTTATCAGTCACCAGTGTGTTGGGCATCTTTGTGGCTAAATTTCAAAGTGATAGCAGTTCCTAAGAAAGTGCATTCAGCCCACCAAGATTTCGACCTATTGCGACCAACTTCAGAGCCCCTTTTGACTGATCTGAGACATCGGCAAGCAAGAATTGAGAGTGCTTCAGTTGGGAGTTGATCTTCAGGAGTGCCTGGGTGCAGAAATTTGGAGGAGGAAGTCGTCACCAAGCGTGTAATAGCCGTGGCGTCTCTTAATTGTGCAAGCCAGCAGCGGAGCACCACTTACAAGGTAAATTCCACAGAACGTTGCCGAAGGTCCATAACCCGCGGGAAATGTCAAGACTTGAAGAACCCTAAATTCTACAGGGCTGCTTCCTATGAAATTTACCTTTCGAAGTTGGTCTTACTTCTTTATGAATTTTTTCCACTAATAGGATTTTTGCTTCTTCCTAGGTTATATCTCTTTTTTTCCCATTTGACCATTCCACAATATTTTTGGACGCCCTTTTGGTCTTCTTGCATTTTTAAATTCTATGTAAACAGATTTCTCATCTTTACAAATGCTGATCAAGCTCTTTTTATTCGACCGGATTTGTATTAATTGATCCCTGTCTGCATGTACCACCGTGCCAAGTATGTATGGCCGGAGGTGGAATATTCTTACTGACCATCATATATTTCGTTTTTGCAACTGTTTAAACTAACGAAACTATGACATTAAAGAACTCGGAAGCAGCAGTTCAGATACAAGGAAAAAATTAGAAATAATTGGAATAAATAAAGGAGTGAAACAAGGAGAGTCACTATCAGCTGTCCTTAGAAGCAATAGTGTAAAGAATTGATTTTGAAGATGTGATGGTTACCGTGCCTCCAAATTGTTTTAGAACGTTTTAATTGCCGTTATCAATTTGTAGGCGCTATCACAGTCACAAGAATGCGTGACACGTGAACATTTGGAGCCACACGGAGGGTAAGGAAAACTTGAAGAATTCTGTCAATAGATCCTGCTGATTATCTGATAGGGCCCAGGTGTGGAACCGACGAGTTGCACAAGCCACTTGATCTGCCCATCCCTACCTTCCGTCTGCACTGAAGTATCACGTTTATCCCCTCATAGATTTTCCTAGGCAAAGATGTGGAAGGACGTCCTGAAGCATATAAAACAGCGATGCCTACTCAGTTCAGGGAGAGATGTAACTCGTTCCTTTCAGAATTCAGACCAGAACCTGGGCCTCAGCCGAGGGTTAACTTGGGCCCAAGGGACTCCACCAGTTACCGCCAGTTCAGATACTTGTCCGGTAAGACCAGAATCCTGTCCCGAACTACCTATCCTTTTCAGTTCATGTAAGTTCTATTTCCGGTCTACACCTGAGAAGTTGGGGTTCGGCTATAATCCTCAAATGATTATAAAGCCAAGAAGAAGAAAACCTGTATTAATATGCCACATTTACTATTTCCTTACAAATTGAAATGGAGTTTTTCCACTGTCTAGGGTGTAAATCACACAACTTTTCGGGAGTTTTGATCTACTCCCGTCTTCAGATGTTCCTGATTAGTCCTGAGAAGGACTGGTATTGTACGTTTTTCTATGTAAATTTGACCCACCCCCGGGGTTTGAACCTGGGACCGCTGATCGCTAGTCTGCCAAAAAATGACATTCAGAGAACAAATTGAAATGGAAGTAAACCATTGCTGTGCCACATGTATAGACAAATATACCCAGCTTATAAGGTCATTCCTGCAAGATCTCGAGTACGGGCTTGCACCATTTATGCTTTTCTGCGTTTGAAGTATTGAAAAATGAGATTGTATGAAAACGAACAGGCATAAAAATTCAACTGTTGTAAATTGTAATTTCCTACCTTAAACATTGGTAAAGATTTGACAAATCAGCCATAAGCTCTGAACTGCCCTTGTTCACATTACAGATGCCGTGAACAGTTTCAATGGCTTGAATTGTTGGCTTCAGCTCATCCTTATTCCAAGACCTTTTCTGACCCTTCTTTGCCTGCACTTCACAGACGGCCGCTGCATAAGCCAACAGATGTATATATTTGGGCTTATGTTCAAGATTCAGTTTCACTCCCGATTTGAAGAGGGAGTCGATGAGTAATTCTGTAACACAAATTTTTACAAACGCGAAAAAGTCACAAATTATTTTACCTAAAAATTGAGGAGTTCTTATGAGATCAATCGGAGGGGGGTCACCTGCCGAGTAGTTTCTATACAGTACATTAATATCGGCTGGATTCAAGGTATTTCGCGACAACATAGAGGTCAAGGCTTGGCAAGCTTGTGGGTAACCAGAGGCTCCGTTCAAAGCCATGGTTATTGGGGTAACGTCGTGTCCACTGAAAGAAACAGTGTAATATATTACACATAAATGTCTAGTGCAATTACTGGAAAACTTACTTCTTCTGTGCTCGTTTTGTTATTTCCTGTGAAAGGCGCTTCATGCTACTGCCACCTTTTGGTTCTCGCGATAAGACGTTCATAATAACTTGACTGTAGACATACGTGTGCTGACCGTGACAAACCATTTTCTATAAGAAAACCAATAAAAACTCATTGCACGAAACTAAATACGTGACTTACTGCACACTCTTTAGTAGTTTTTTGCCACTCTTCAGGGTTTGTGAGAAAACTACCGATGGAAGTTTTCAACACTCTTGAAAAAACCTCCAGTTGTTGTGCAGCCGTGGATATACTAGTAATTTCTCCTTGAAATCCCGCGTCTGAAATAAGCTAACGAACAGAAATAAGAAATGTAATAGTGAAAAAAGTTACCTTTATAGTGAAATTCAACATAAGACAATCTGGATATTCTTCTGCTAATCTATAGATTAGAGATCTCCAAGTGGGATGTTCTATTAGTTCCGTCAACCATGCAGGCGTTTCTCCCTCTTCGGTAAAGATTGTGTCGGCTTTCTTCGGATCAAAAGTTCTCAAAATCATATCTTTTAAATGGTTCTCAACCATGGCTTGAACATCTTGTACTTTTACACCTTAAAATTATATGGCAACTTATAAAAGTATTATACATTCCTAAATATTACCTCCTATAATTAACCATTCTGCTATTAAGTTGGCCATTTGCGCTACCGCTGTGTAGTTTTGCGATAGCTGTTCTATGACGTGAACAGGATTTCCACCAGACTGAAAATATCTACAACAAAAATTGCACTGTTGCACTATTTGCATGTAATCTTAAAAGGAACTAACACCTCTTAAGCTGTGAGAATATGCCGGGCTCCATGATATAATCAGACGTTGTAAATTTCTCGGCACATTCTGCCAAGACTTGTTCCGGGTTCTCCACGTTATCGTCTCCGCCTTCATCCTATAACCAGCAATTTATACAATCCGCTACAGCGTGCCAAAGCTAAATACCTCCTCATCCATGGCATCGCCCGTGTCCCACGGGCTTTCATAGTCTTCCTCCATTGTGCTTTTGGTTTTAATTTTACGAAATCTAATGGGTAAAATGCAGTGAATATCGTTTGGAAACAACTAACAGTTAATACTGTTGAAGAGTTGAAGTAACTTGTCTATTTAAGTCTGTCAGAAATTACACACTAAGCTACGGCATCGTTTTAGAAGCAAAATTATAGAACTTCTTGTACCTCTCGAACGCAGGTAAACATTTTATTTGATATAATAGTTAACACAACTAACCTAACTTTGTTTTTATTTTGAAAACGCCAACACTTTTGCGGGCGAAGTGGCTGTGCCTCTATTATCGGTGAAGTGTATTTAAACGGTAGAATAATTTTGAAAATTCATTTTACTTCCACTTAGTTATTTAAAAAAAACAGTTACAACAGAAATTGTTTATTTAATTATATTGAAAAGAAGAAATGCTAAATCCGAGGCAAATTCTTTTGCTACGAATAATATGAATTGTTAATGTACTGAAAGACAAAAAAGTGGGACATTAAATTATCTTAAAAATAAATGCCTTGAAATGCTTATTTGCTATTCTAATTTAACAAAATACACTAGTTTTTGACTTTATTTTGATATTTAATTCAAAATTCCTTGAAATTTTAACAAAAATGTGAACATCATCTAGTCGACGTGAGTATTTTGTTAAGTTATTGTTTTCGTTGTTGTTTCGTGTTGTATTTGTCAGTTTATGTCACATGCATGAATATTAATCTTTCATTGTTATGTTTAATTTGGTTGATGTTAGTTTTTGAGTATTTGTTCAATTTTACAATTGTTTTTTATGTTTTACTGTTACTGTATTGTATAAAATTAATCATTTACTGCTAGTGTCTCAGACTTTCAAAATTATGAAAATATTAAGTGTCCTACTTTTTTTGTCTTTCGGTGTATTATAATATCAATCGTGTTTCTCTAGAAACTAAATTAAAATTAAGGGATTCCGATTCTGTATTTTAGGGACTATTCAATTCACCTGTCATCTGTCAAAAAGTGACCAATGAAAATCCAGAATTCTGACGTTCTTGACTAATCAAAAAAATATCAGCGGATATATCTTCCTAGAAGGTATTCAAGTGACTATTTTTAACAAATGCGATTTTTATTAGAAAAAGTCAATATTAGTGTTCTGTTACTATAGAAATTGCGTAGTTTGTTGCTAGATTTACTGAAAACTAATTTGAAAAGGTAATTTGGTTCATTAAATAGTCCCTCGAATACCATTCTTAGTCAAAGTTAGGTAGATTATTTTTGCGGTGGTATCACTACTCATGTCCATTGCGCTTGGGATTAGGACTCGTGCTAGCGCACTCGTCCTAAACGTACCAAAGCGCAATGGACATTCATGACACCACCGCAAAAATAGTCGACATAACTTTGACTACTCATGGTATTATAAGTGATTATTTTTTTCGTAGATATTTCAATCCATAGGCGCCGACTTCGTAAAATTCCATGTGGGGCCATTGGATATTCACCGGGCGGTCGGGGGGTGGGGGCACCTCCCCAGCTAGAATGGGGGCCCGAGGCCCTCCCCCAGAAAATTTCGAAAATTTTGAGTTCAAATATACAGTTTTGACGTTTCCAATTGACTATATTTTTGCCACTGATTTATAAAGTTTCAGAAAATATAAAAAATAACGCATAAAATAAAAAAAACAGACAAGCAGCACTTAGATACTATTTAATGACAAGAATATAAATAGGTATGCTAAACAGATTTATTCACAAACACATTATACAAACAACTTAAATATTTCTCTGTGAAAACAAAAACAAATTCCACTTCATAAAATATAAAAATAAACTAGGCAAAAGACAACTCCAACTAACAACAAAGTTACTCCATAAAAAATGTTTTTTGAATTTAAACACAGGAATTTTATGTGGGGCCCAGCCCTACGTCTATCATTTCATGTGGGGCCTGGGCCTGGCGGCCCCCATTAAGTCGGCGCCTATGTTTCAATCAATCAGAAGGCTGGATTTAGTTAAGTTATCTTGTATAATTTCGATTATACAAAATCGATTATACTATAGTAACTTCACTAGGCAACGCAATACATAACTTTTATCAACTTGATGTTGTTTTCATGGATATGACTTTCAGCTAGGATAATACAAACAAATCGAGCTGCCAATAAAATATTTATTTGTTCTTAATATTAAAATTTACTCAAAAAATAATCAAATCGAATACAATGCGTACTTCGAACAGGTTATACGTCTCAAACTTCCTGCACAATAACAAATCGTGTCAGTTTGACGGTCGGACTATTTAACCTGTCAAACTGACACTCTTTTATTATTGTGCAACAAGTTATCGACATATAACCAGATAATATCGAAGTACTTATAGTATTGCTTCTGATTATTCAACACTATAATGAACGAACCAATGAAAATTGTTCAATTTGTCAGAAACGGCCAATCAAAATTGACTGTCATTGAAAAGATAATCTCTGAATCTTCTTTAAAAACGCCTAATGTCACAGTGTTTTCACGCGAGCCCGATTGGTTTCAATGATTTCAATTTAGTGAGTAGCCTTTGACTGACATTTCACCAAAACGTCAAAGTCAAAGTTTGCAAATCAGCGTCGTTCTAAAACTCATAATAATCGTGTTAGAAGCACCAGTATTGAATTAATAGTGGAAAACGTTAAAAATGTGTGCTGTCGAACACGGTAAAAGTCATCTACCCATATTGTTGAATAATCTTTCCAAATACCACTTAAGGCAAAATTTTTTAAGAGAATTTTTTTCGTCAACATGCAAATTATTGCAAATTTCTCTCAACAAAAACTGCTCAAATTCCACTCAACCTGCGGTCTCGCTGAATTTTTAACGCAGTTTTGGTTTCGAGAAATTTAAACGCAATAATTTTCATGTAAACAAAAAAATTCTCAAAAAATTTTCACCTTTTGTGGTATTACCCTTGATAATACAAGGTCCGGCAGAATGAAGTATCCATTTTAAATTGAGTTATTTTTGTTAACGGCTAAATTTTTATTCAAAAAACAAACAACAGGTTCTTCAGGAAACACGGATTTTTTATTTTTTAAACATTACATCAGTCAAGTGACCGCCTTCTCGCTGCTGGCACTCTTGAAGCTGCTCTTGCCCTTTCAGCATTTTCAAGTATGCCTACAGAACGAGTTTGTTCCTTTTGCTTTTTCTTTGGCACATGAGGCAGTAGTGCGAAACTTGTGTACCCACTTTTTAATTGTTATTCGACTATTAACTGCATCTCGTGGATTTAAATGAAAGTAACGACGAAATAAACGCTGGGTGGTTACAACAGAATTGTTATTTTTAAACTAAGCTTCAACCGCAAAAAACGTTGAATATTTGACCAATGCTCTATATTCACAGCTAAACTGACATTTCTCGCAAACACTTTGACAACTTTCTTAAATTTCCATTTATCGCGAAAGCATGGCGACTTGATTTGAATTTATATCTCATTATATTATGAAATGAATTAACTTTGAAGGTGGATACGTCATTCTGTCGGACCCTGCAATACAGTCAAAATACAGCTATAAAATTGGCACCATAAGAAAGAAAAAATTGAGCTAACGATATATAGTGTGTCCACTTCAGTTGGAACCATATGGAAAAAAAATATTATTGGTTTTAGGAAAAAAAGGTATTCTTGATAAAAAGTTCTGCATGGTCCAAAACTTAAAATGTAACCGTCAGATATCAATTTTTTCAAGCCGTATACGAAGTTTGTCAAAAAATATGAATTTTGCTCAAGAGTAAAGTACGTTTATTTTTGACAAAATCGAAATTTTTGTCGACAAAAGTTGATTAGAATTGAAAATTACATTCAAATATGCAATTACACCGATCTATCATGAAAAATCAGATCTTCTTATTTTTTTACTAACTTTTCTACACATTAATAATAATAATAATAATATGGTTTATTGAGAACATGAAAATACATCAAATACAACATGTGCATGATAAATATAAATTAAATGATTTAATATGAACATTCTTATACGTATTATCTTTAGCTAGCATATTATAATAATATTCTCCATTTAATAGTAAGTCATGATCCAATAAACTAAACTAAGCTAAAGTTAGAATTGCAACTCACGAAAGCAATTTATTTGCTTGTGTGTGAGTTCTTAAAATTATAATGGTAACTATTTTATTCCAATAACATTGCACTATCTTACTTCGCCTAATAACTATTAATTTCATGATTTGAAATTGCATGTACCTATATTATTTACCTATACCTAATGTTTCTGCTATATAAATTTTTCAAGGGTAGCAGTAATTTGCTCCCTGTTACTATTTACCCAATGTTTTAGTTTGATTTTGAATTTACTGACTGTGCTTATTTTTGTGATTTCTTCTGGTAGTATATTCAAAACTTTTGGTCCTAAGTAGTTTAGTGATTTTTGTCCCACTTGCTTAGTCATTCCAATTATTTGTTTTTTGTTTGCTATTTTATTTCTTGTGTTGTACTGGTGGTCTATTTCCTTTAATGTGTTACTGTGTTGATATTGATAAAGGGATATACTCTGAAAGAATAGCTGTCTCGTGCACTTAATTTGTGATTCAGCATACAGTGCTTCAGTCGGATATGTGTATCCCTTATTGTACATAATTTTTATAATCTTTTTTTGTAATTTCTCAAGTTTCTTCATATGATTATTGGCCGCTGATCCTCATCCTAGGATGCCATACCTTAACAAGGATTCTAAATATTTGAAAACGTTATAAATTACGTTTAGTTTTGAAACATTATCTCAGTTATCTACTATAAACATGAAAATTTTCGATTTTGTCAAAAATAAACGTAGGTACATATTTTTTGACAAACCTCGTATACGGCTTGAAATAATTGATATCTGACGGTTGCATTTTAAGTTTTGGACCATGCAGAACTTTTTATTGAGAATACCTTTTTTTCCTAAAACCAATAATCTTTTTTTTCTATAACCATTTAAAAATGGACAGCTTTAATCAGTTCCGTTACCAGTGAGAACATTATCAAACTCGGCTACGCCTCGTTTTATAAACTGTTCTCACGTTTGCAGAAAATGCTACTTTCGTCACTCGTTAAACAATATACTATTTCCATGTGGTTCCAACTTAAGTAGACACACTGTATATGTCTAAAAAGATTCACAGCTAACTTATCTCACATATCAATCGAGTTACTCATACTTAGCCATGTTCTTTCCGCCTCTTAGGGGGTGGAAATGGAGCATAATTGACATAATATATCTATCTCAGAAATCGTAGGTATAATATAGATATTTATGCATTAAGGGAGATATGAATATGTTTTTTTTCCCTGAGGTTGACATGTGTTACAGATCGAGGGCCTCTGTAAGTAACATGAAGGATTGCCTCATTGTATGGTTGCTAAAACGTTATTTGTAGTTGCATGGTTATCATATGTTTGAGGGAGAAATAATTTGACAAGTCTCTTGTGAGTTACGAGTAGCTTTTCATATTTTGTTTCTATGACGAAAATGTACAACATCAGGTTGCTAGTAAATAATAGTATATTACATACCGAGGTGGGAAGTGTTTCATTACTGTCGAGAGATTAGGTAGTTTACCGAGACGCGTAGCGTCGAGGTTAACTTTATCTCGAGACAGGGATGAAACTTTCCACCGTGGTATGTATACTATTTTATTTGCAATCATTTAATTTTAAAAATAACTACAATTGAATTCTGAATAATAGATATCTTGATGTAGCTAATATTTTTGTTACCATGAAAACAACCCACTCAATGTTTTGTTACCATGGAAACACTCCACTCTTCAGGTATGTAATATTTTTCGGGGTATGTAATAATTTCCTGGCTAGTTTCAAGTAATCATCTAGTTCCCAGCTGCTGCCATGTCATGAAATTGACACATTACAATGTGATTGCGAATAAATATTATTACAATATCCTTACTATTTTTTCTAGATTTTTAAATTTCTTTTAAAATGGTTCTCATTGTGCCCTTCTGTCATGAAAATAGCAAAATCCGACAGTTTAAAGTTTTTCTAATTTTTCGCGCTCTCAGTTAAGACCGTCTTTTTGCTTGATTTTTTGTGAGTAGATTTGAAAAAAAACCTCAAAATAACCTATGAGTTGGTTAAAAAAATTAATTTGACGATTTCTCGATTTAAAAAAAACAATGTGCCTCTCGGCCCTGAAGTTGCTTTTTATCCCTCATGTAGTTTGTTTGCCTTGGCCCTACGAGCCTCGGAAACTAAATTCTACATTCGTGGTAAAATGTTAAACTTCAGCGCCTCGGTACAAAAATAACTATTAAAGGAAAGTGTTATTTTTAATTTTTAAGCATTTGTCAAAAAAAAATCATATATCTCGTAAACTTCTTAGCAAAACATTCTGACAGAAAACGTCAAAATTTAATCGGCTATTTTAATGCACTTGGGATATTAATGTTTTTTTTTGTTAAGGGCATCAGCTTCTGTGGCTATTAGCCCGATATTAATGTTGAGAATTCTCTTAACTTGAATTTACAAACAACTTTTTTCGATAACTTAATGGTTAGAGACAAAACAAAAACTTAAGGAAAAGTGTTGTATGACTACATTATAAAGTACTGTTTATGACATAGTTTTGCGGCAATAAAGTAGCTTTTTGTAGTAGGTACTAGTAAGATAACGTTTACTTTATTTTACTAGTACCTACTACTATAAAGTACTTTTATATACAGGGTGCCCGGATTTCGTAGGGACAACATGGGTAACTTTTGTATTTGAAGAGAGAGAGAGATGGTTAAATTAGCAAAAAGGTGCAGGTTTGAGAGCTCATTAAGAATCCATCTTCAAATTTTACTTGTCATGGCCCACTTGTCTAAAATTAAAAAAAAACAAAATCTCCTAATTTCTTTTATATGCCAGAACTTTTTTGTTAGTTAAGATATTGAGATGCGATTTGAACTAATTTGCATGGTAATTTAAATACTTTTATTGACACTTAATAAAGCCAATTTTATTTGTGCAAATTTTTAGTAATCTAACCTAACCTCAAAATTTTAAATTGGTACCGTGTAATTTTTTTGGCCCTTTTAAGAGAGGATTTTTTTCTGAATGCAATGATGTATTACATGATATGGAAACTTTTTCAAAATTTTGAAAAACTGAACTTATTCTTTTTACAGGCAGAAATCACTAGTGCCATGATCACAATAACTTTGTTTTTTGTTTATCACGTTATCTGTGAAATTATGTTTTGAAACAAAAAGCAGGCTTATCATCATACGTGCCTGTCAGTAGTGTGAGTGTTATTACTTCAACTTATAACGGAAAATTTTGAAAATATGATGTATTTTGTGCTTATATCAAGTGCTACAAGAAAGTAGAACTTACACGTCAAACATACGGAACACACTGACACTACTGGAAGACACGTATGATGATAAGCCTGCTTTTTGTTTCGAAACATAATTTCACAGATAACGTGATAAACAAAAAACAAAGTTATTGTGATCAGGCACTAGTAATTTCTGCCTGTAAAAAGAATAAGTTCAGTTTTTCAAAATTTTGAAAAAGTTTCCATATCATGCAATACATCATTGCATTCAGAAAAAAATCCTCTCTTAGAAGGGCCAAAAAAATTGCACGGTACCAATTTAAAATTTTGAGGTTAGGTTAGATTACTAAAAATTTGCACAAATAAAATTGGTTTTATTACTATGCAAATTAGTTCAAATCGCATCTCAATATCTTAAGTAACAAAAAAGTTACGGCATATAAAAGAAATTAGGATATTTTGTTTTTTTTTTAATTTTAGACAAGTGGGCCATGACAAGTAAAATTTGAAGATGGATTCTTAATGAGCTCTCAAACCTGCACCTTTTTGCTAATTTAACCATCTCTCTATCTCTTCAAATACAAAAGTTACCCATGTTGTCCCTACGAAATTCGGGCACCCTGTATACCTGTTATATAAATAGCTATTTCTTTATTTTAAAAATAGCTATTTATGCAACAAGTGCTTAAAGCCGACGTTTATGCACGAGACATGAAAATTATGAAACGAAGCCGAAGGCTGAGTTTCATAACATGTCTCGTACATAAACGACTTTTAGCACGCGTTTCATACAATATTTTATCTACGACCTTAATTTTACTGCTATTAATCCATAAATATCGATTTAACAAAAGTGTGCATCTACGACACTTCTAATTCTAATAAACAGTAGGCCATGCGCGCGAGCGACTGTTTGCGAAGCCAGTACTGTCAAGGTCAGTTAGGAAATGTAATTATTAATACTCCACATCTGACTGCATTCATTACATAACGCTTTAATTATTTCAAAAATACTTTACCTGTAACGCAAGAAGCAACTAGAATAACTTTACAACTTCACTTCCAGTTCGAAATTGTAGTTTTATAACCTCACTTCACTTTTAGCCTATGTGCTAAAAGTGAACAGCTGATTTCTTTAACCACGGCAAACTATAAAACGTCACTTTTAGTGAAACAAGCTAGTGCTAAAAGGCCCACTTTTAGTAGTGGTCGTATATAATAGCTATTTTTTATCTACGACCTTAATTTTACTGTTATTAATCCATAAATATCGATTTAACAAAGGTTTGCATCTGTGACAGTTAGAATTTATGTCATAACAAAGAGAGAGCCTTTGCGCGCAGGCGAATGTTTGGGAAACTAATACTGTCAAAGTCAGTTATCAAAGGTAATTATTAATACTACACATTTGACTGTATTCATTACATAACGCTTTAATTATTTCAAAAACACTTTACCTCTAACGCAAGAAGTAACTAGAATAATTTTACAACTTCACTTCCAGTTCGAAATTGTAGTTTATAACCTCACTTGACTTTATCTCACACTCGCGCTAAAAGTAAACAGCTGATTTCTTTAAACACGGTAAACTATAAAACGTCACTTTTAGTGAAAAAAGCTAGCGCTAAAAGGCCTACTTTTAGGGGTGGTCGTAGATAATAGTAATTTATTATACAAGACGATAAAGTTAAATTTTATCTACGAGTGAATCGTTTAACGTCGAGACGAAGTCGAGACGTTAATGATTCAAGAGTGGATAGAAATAACTTTATCGTCGTGTATAATACAATATTTTTTTCTATAGCAAGAACTTTAACAATTTCAAAAGAAAATAATGACAGTCAATCACATTTCAAAATGTCAGTAGCTAGATTGGGTTGCTACGATAATACGAAGCTGTCATATTTAATTTAAACAAAAGTTGGAAAATTAAATTACTTTATCTATCCTTGATGTTAAAGTGCTACTTTATCTACCCTTGCTGTTAAAGTAAAACTTGACCTTTTGTTTTGAGTTGATAAAAGCACACTTTAACATGTGCTATAGAAAAATAGTAATTTTTGTATTAAGTGCGCGAAATGAGTGTTTTTTTATGGCGCGTGAGAATATCAGTTTTCGCCGAGACCGTTAGGTCGAGGCAGAAAAGTCATTCAAACGGTGGTTGAAATGTAACTTCAACCACCGGAATCAATGTCAAAATGGCTGATTTCAATGTCATGAGTAGAAAAATAATATTTCTTAACCGCTAGCAGTGAAAAAATGGTTTTGCAACACCATTTCGTTAGTTACAACACATATAAAACTTTACGTACATAATAATATTACTCTACTTGTTTGCTATATACGTATGGTTTTGTTGCAGAGAATCTTTTATTCTCTTTTTGACGGCTGTAGAAAAAACGTTGTTTGTATTTCGTGGCAAAATTCGTGTATTATGGCGCGTTTGAATGACTTTTCTGCCTCGACCTAACGGTCTCGGCGAAAACTGACATTCTCACGCGCCATAAAAAAACACTCATTTCGCGCACTTAATACAAAAATTACTATTTTCTACTCATGACATTGAAATCAGCCATTTTGACATTGATTCCGGTGGTTGAAGTTACATTTCAACCACTAGAGATTGAAATGCTCGGACTACCGGGATTTCAAACTGTTTGACATTCAATTGATGACAAGAGAAATGTCACTTTATGTTTAATTTTTTCTAAAGTGCATTAATTTGTTAAAATGAGTGAAAATTCGTAGAAAAAATAGTATATGTAACTCGTGGCTGATAAAATTTCAACGTCTCGAGTTACTTTTTTCAACTCGCTTCGCTCGTTGAAAAAACCACTCTCAACGTTGAAATTTTTTTTCAACCACTTGTCCCATAATATACTATTTTTATTATACCTGCATCAGAATCGCCGTTTAAAGCACGCCTGAGCGTGCGAATACAGGCGATTAAAGCTCGCCGAGCTTTAAAGGTTGTCAAGGAAACGACTGAATGCAACAACGGACATGGACGCGACAAAAACGTAAATAATTCTCGTAACTATAGTAGCAATACTATTATGCCCTCTCGATTTATCACGATAAAAATTATTTCTAAGTTTTTAGTGCTTATTTTATTTCCAGTATTGGAGGTATAATAAAAAATAGCTTAAAGTATTCGTGGATAACTGGTTTTTAAAACACTTGCTCGCGCGTGTTTTAAAGACCTTGTTATCCACTCATACTTTAATATACTATTTTATTATACCTGCATCAGAATCGCCGTTTAAAGCACGCCTGAGCGTGCGAAAACAGGCGATTAAAGCTCGCCAAGCTTTAAATGTTGTCCAGGAAACGACTGAATGCAACAACGGACGTGGACGCGACAAAAACGTAAACAATTCTCGTAACTATAGTAGCAATATTATTATGCCCTCTCGATTTATCACGACAAAAATTATTTCTAAGTTTTTATGGTCCAGGCAACGAAGGAAAAATAGGAGAAATAATTCATGTAGAAGCCAATTTTGGCACAGTTGTAGGGGAAGGTGTCCTGAACAACATACCAAAAGTACTGATGGGTGGGGGTGGAGCTAAGGGAGGGGGGTGGTCTTTAAGGGTGCCTTTTCTTATTTTTCGTTAATAACTCGAAAACTACTGCCTCCAGCCAAAAAATCCTTATATAATAAATTATTCTTCATAAAATTCTCTACAAAAAATGTCCTATACATTGTTTCGCTAGGATCGATACTGAAGGAGATATGGAGGGGAGAAGACGAAAATTTTTAATAAATCAGTGTTTATCGTAAAAAATTAAATGTTTATTGTTAAAAATGAAATGTTTATTGTTAAACATTAAATGTTTTCCAAAAAAGTATCTTGAGCATTAATTTAATCTAAATTGACATCATCATTATCATCTGCTGCCTTCGTTGGGGGCTCCGTTCGTACATGCGCCGAGGCAGAACACCGCAGGCACCAAATCAGGGAACCCCTGCTTTGCGGCAGCATCAGCGCACCCCACACCCAGTCGTGTATCGGCAAAAGATCGTGTTCAAAACGGTGTCGGGAGCCACAGGGTCGTTCGTGGTAACTGGGATAAGGATCACATCTTCTCCCCTGGCCCAATCCCATTGAGAGGGTGGTAGGGGGTTGCCAAGCCACTGTTGTATCTGTAATAAATTAAGCAGACCAACGTAAATATTTAGCACAAATTGATATTTGTAATTATGAATTATCAACTATATGTAAGTGGATTTACCTGTAGATATACTTTGAGCGAGTGTTGCTTTGAAGCTCCTCTGGTGGGAAGAAGAGTGGCCATGTCTGATTTGGGATTCGTTGACGCTTTCAAAAATACCGAGTAGCGATGTTTGTTCAGGTTTTCTTGATGTGCAGGCGCTTGATATACAGCCAGAAAAAGCTTCTCGCCAGCCTGTTCAATATCCTGAGGTGATGATGAGGGATCTGTGAATATTACTGAGATGTCATGGGTAAGGCCAGGATTTGTTGTGAAGAACTTGGCGATTCCCGCTTTGCTCTTTCCATGTATCCCCGAGGTAGTGTCGCATCCGGAGAAGCTATGGAGAAGATCGTCTTGGCGAATGGAAGCTGTTGAAGTTGTCGCACCGAAAACAATTTGATCTCCACCTTCTCACGGCCTGGTTTCACGAAATACATGTTGATAGATGGTGGTGTCAATCCAATGAGGAGAACTATCAAGTCCACATCCTCCCCAACTGCTGCTACAGTTGGATGTACAGCCGCTTTATCCAACCAGCACCTTACAATAGTGGCATCAGCATCCCCTGTAACAACAGTTGTTGCAATCCCTGTCGCTGCCATTTTTTCGGTCAGCAGATGGATAAGTCTTGTTTTGTTCCTTTCATTAGCAAGAAAATGTTCCTGTTGAACTGTTATGGTCGTGCTTTCATTGAAGTTGATGTCAACCGAAGTTTTTGTCAGCCCTCTTCCCTTCTGACGTATTCATTTCTGCAAGCATTGTGAACAACACCACTTGTCTTACTCCTGAAACTTGTCGCTTTCCCATCTTTCCTTAACTCACTTGCCTTCACTAATCCAATCATTCCTTTTTTTCCGACGTTACACTAATCATTTTCAACTTCGCCCTCACAAATTAAACACTTCTCAGCCATAGTCACAAAGCAGAACCCACTGGAAATTAAGAATCTCAAGCAGTGCAAAGCAGATGTTTTGAAGACTTACGAACAACAAGGTGGCTGAATGTAAACTGAAAAAGGGACGAGCGTTTAGTCAATACCGGTAAGTAACAACTAAATGCCTGGTCGGAACAGTATACGTCGCGCAAGTGGAGATCAGTGCTCAGTTCATTGTTTAGCCCGGTTATGAAAGTGACGCGGTTATGCAATAATATTAATATGCCACAATATGTAGTCAGAGCATAGTTCATTTATCATGAAAACTTGATTTGTAACAATAAAAATTGGATTTCTTTTAAAATTCGTTTTCCCCCCTCTATATCTCCGTAAATATCGATCCTAGCAAAACAATGAATAGGACCTTTTTTGTAGAGAATTTTATGAAGAATAATTTATTATTTAAGCATTTTTTGGCTAGAGTCAGTAGTTTTCGAGTTATTAACAAAAAATGACCACCCTTCTCCCTTAGATCCACCCCCACCCATCAGTACTTTTGATATGTTGTTCAGGACACCTTCACCTACAACTGTGCCAAAATTGGCTTCTACATGAATTATTTCCCCTATTTGCCTTTTTTTCGTCTTCGTTGCCTGGACGCACTCCGGCTACGCCGTCGTGCTCGAAAACTCGCGCGTTTTAAAAACCTTATTATCCACTCATACTTTAATATACTATTTTATTATACCCGCATCAGAATCGCCGTTTAAAGCACGCCTGAGCGTGCGAAAACAGGCAATTAAAGCTCGCCGAGCTTTAAAGGTTGTCCAGAAAGCGACTGAATGTAACAACGGACGTGGACGCGACAAAAACGTAAACAATTCTCGTAACTATTGTAGCAATATTATTATGCCCTCTCGATTTATCACGACAAAAATTATTTCTAAGTTTTTAGTGCGTAATTTATTTCCAGTATTGCAGGTATAATAAAAATAGCGTAAAGTATTCGTGGATAACTGGTCTTAAAAACACTTGCTCTATTTCGAGCACTCCGGCTACGCCGTCGTGCTCGAAAACTCGCGCGTGCTTTAATGACCTTGTTATCCACTCATACTTTAATATACTATTTTATTATACCTGCATCAGAATCGCCGTTTAAAGCACGCCTGAGCGTGCGAAAATAGGCGATTAAAGTTCGCCGAGCTTTAAAGGTTGTCAAGGAAACGACTGAATGCATCAACGGACGTGGACGCGACAAAAACGTAAACAATTCTCGTAACTATAGTAGCAATATTATTATGCCCTTTCGATTTATCACGACAATTTAATGCATACACTAAAAATCCCATAAGCCGTGAATTTTTTGTCACTATGACAGCGGCAAAAGTTAGCCCTAACTTTTCCAGCGACAAAACGGAACCTAACTT
This sequence comes from Agriotes lineatus, assembly GCA_940337035.1. Classification (NCBI taxonomy): domain Eukaryota; kingdom Metazoa; phylum Arthropoda; class Insecta; order Coleoptera; family Elateridae; genus Agriotes; species Agriotes lineatus. The sequence goes on from OW679199.1 coordinate 139,164,659, forward strand.
TTAAAACGGTCTAATTTCAAAATAATTTTTGCCTTGTTTGTTAATTTAGTGACTTCTAAATTACCTAATATGTAAATTAAATATGTATTCATTAAATTGTCGTACCGAATTACACTCAAGCTTTTTTTTTATAGAAGTAAACTTAACATTTATAATTCGAGTTTCATTGCTTTTGGGCAATTCAACTCAAAAAACTGACAGAAAAATTACTCGTCCTTCGGCTCGTAATTTTTTCGGAGGCAGTTTTTTTCGTTAAATTGCCAAGCAAAAAATTCTCATTAAAATGTCAAGTTTACTTCGACAAAAGAAAGCTCTCGTGTAATTATAAGTGACAAAAAGTATTTCTAAGTTTTTAATGCGTAATTTATTTCCAGTATTATAGTTATAATAGAAAATAGCGTAAAGTATTCGTGGATAACTGGTCTTTAAAACACTTGCTCTATTTCGAGCACTCCGGCTACGCCGTCGTGCTCGAAAACTCGCGCGTGTTTTAAAGACCTTGTTATCCACTCATACTTTAATATACTATTTTCACGTGTTAAAAAAAGTTAAACTTCGCGTATCTATAGCGATGCATAAATGTCACGTTTTTTTGACGGCTGTAGAAAAAGAATATTATCTCACTTAATGATTTGCATGCCAATCAAACATGATGAATAACCCAAATTTATAATTACATAATTTATGCACTACTATTTCAAAAAATATTCGTGATTATAAAAAAAAAGAAAATACGCTTGTTTGTAACAATTGTTGCTAAACATAAAAAATAAAACACTAGATGCCGCTCTGATTAACCATGAATTAGAGTTACTTAACTCTACCATGAATGGTTTGAATACAAAACCAATTTAGAGACAGCTATGGAGAAGAAGAAAGTAGACGCTTACGCTGAAATAGAACCACTATATAAAAGCATAACTGAGAGTCGACCCAAAGCTAAAGAAAAACTTAAACGCGAATAAAAAAGAAGGCAAAATAAGTAGAGTAACTGAAGACTTGATAGAGAAGCGAACAAAAAAGGAAGCCTTAAGAGAGATGAACAAAAAACTAAGACGAAAAGTAAAAGATGAGGTGGCACACGAAAACCACAAAATAATTCAAAAGTAATAGAAGACAACAAAGGTCTAAAGCTATATTCAGAATAGGGATACTAGACATCGACAAAAAGGAATTAGTTGGGTTAGTACACGAAAATAGAGAAATAATTGAAGACAGACAAGAGATTCTAGAACACGTGGAGCAACTTTATCAAGAAATATATTTATCCAAATGTAGTGAGCTACCACGTAATCCGAGAGACCCAAGAGCACTACTAACAAGGCACTATACAGAAGACATAGCAGAGGTTACAAAGAAAGAAGTTAAACAAGCGCTGAGACAAATGGCAAACAACAAGTCTTCCGGACCGGATGGGATCATCATAGAGATGGTAAAATCAGGTGGAGACAAACTACTGCGACATCTGACAAAACTCTTCAACGTATGTATTTATCAGGAAAAAGTGCAAACAGAATGGAAGTGTGCAGATATAATAATAATATACAAAAATGGAAACAAGAGCGACTTAAAAAACTATGGTCCAATATCGCATAAATAGATGTCAATTGTTCATCAGAATTGTTGCTAACGGAACGCAACCAAATTTGACGCGTTTCAACCACCTGAACAAGCTGGCTATAAAAAAGGATATAGCACAATAGATCACATCCATACAATCAGATCAATCATGAAGTCCTATGAGTACAATCAGCCACTGTACTCGTATATGACATACGCAGATTTTGAAAAGACGCTTGACACGGTTGAAGTATGGGTTGAAGTACATTTAACAAACGCATTGAAGAAATGCCTAATTGACTGCAGGTACATGCAAGTAATAGTAGATATGTATAAAGATATCTACTAATAGCGTAGTCAAATTATTCAAATATACAAAACCCATCAAAATTTCATGTGGAGTTAGACCACTCTTTCTCAATGTTTTCACCAACTTAGTAGAAGATGCTTTTAAAAGGCTTCATTTGGTAACAGATAAATAATATAAATGGAGAAAAGCTTTCTTCAGATTTGTCGATTATATCGTTTTAACCTCAAATACCATGGAAGAGCTAGAAACGATAGTCAAACTATTACATAACGCAACACGTACACTGGGATTAAAAATGAACATTAATAAAAAAAAAGACCATGTCGAATATGGAAAACAACAACGCATACAAATAGAAGATACAACCATAGAAAAAGTGTCGGAAAATCCAGGACAAAAATTAACATTTCAAGAAAACCCGTAAACAGCTGAATCGGAGAATTCAACTGGGTTGGTCAATGTTTGGCAAGCTGAGAAATAAAGGCCATTTTTCACATGTTTTTAACCAGTACATCTTACCCGTATTAATATACGCTTCGGAGACATAGACTCTCGCGAAAACCAATTTAGAAAAATTGAGTGTGACCCAAAGAAGAATGGAAAGATCTATGCTTGGAATAAAATTGATGAATAGGGAGCCCAATACGTAGATAAAACACAAAAAACGTCGAAGACATAGCACAAAGAGTAGTTGAACTAAAGTGGAAATGGGCGGTACATTTAGGACGGAAGGTGTAGTAGGAAAGCAACGGTGTGGCGAAGAAGAACCGATAAGAGAGACAGAGGCAGGCCGAGAGCAAGATGGATCTAAAGGCTGCCGGGCCACATCGAATAAGGGAAGCAGAAGATCGACTGCAATGGAAAAACCTTCTTCTTCTTCTCCACGGCTTCTCGACAGACGTTTTGTATTAATTAATTTATAGAAATTTTGAGTTTGTGAGTTTGTTGGTATCAGTTTGTTTCCATGTTTCGAATTGCTAGTCGGGCTGTGGTACACCATCTATCACGGTAGTTTGCGATATCTACAGCTTTACCAAAATTGGTTTGTAACAGGTCTTTTGTAGTAGGAAAAGCATAGGGGAGGCATGTATCCAAGGATGGAGTGCAAAGTGCTAGGGAATGATGAAAGGGGAAAGAACAGGCCGAGGTATCGCTAACTCGATTGATATATTAAACAATTTAGTTGTGAAGCTTTTTATCGATATAAGTCATTGACCCCCATTTTTTCCTTTTGAAGATACATATCCGTCAATTAATGTATGGGATTAGTTTATATCTTCAATAAAAAAATATTGTTAACATGCATTCCGGGAATTAACTGGGAATATTAATTATTAATAAAATAGTACAACAAACAAACTGTATTAAATGAATCCGTTTTTTGAAGAGACAACAACGAAAATGAGCATAGAAAAGGAGAGAAACCCGGACTACAAATTTAAATACGAAATTGATTATACCATCTTAATGACATACATACAATCAAAGATATGGGAGTAATTAGCAGGGCCAGTATAGGCAGTGAGCATAAATCGATGTTACTTTTTACTTTTTTTTTAACTTTATCTTCTACCATGATTCCTCACGGTGTTAGGGAATTGAACCACTTTCAATATGTTTCTATTCATAGCTAGTGTCTTAATTTGTTGTGTCGTTTTTATTTTTTCCTTTCTGCTTCTTCAATGTTGTCCTCCCAAGTTATACGGGGTAGTGCCTAAGCCTTTTCCCTTGGCTTCTAGGATATGCTTTGGGTAGCTTTCATAGCTTATAATAATCAAGCGTCCATACCACTGAAGTTGTTTTTCTCTATTTGTTGCACTAAGCGATTGAGTTCTACTTCTCTCTAATGCTTCTGCTTCTTACCCTGTCCCTTCTTGGTTTTCCTACTACTTGTCTTAGGTAGTTTCAACCGTCGTTATTTTTGAGCGATCTTTATCCACTACTGACAGGAATCAGCCGCATATAGCAAAGTTGGGGTGTATATGGTTTTATATAGGTACACTTTTATGATTAGTGCTTTTTCTCCAATTAGTGTGTTATTGCTTATTTGTGTACCGAGATATCCATATGTGTCTACCTTTTCTAGAACTTTTCCGTCTATTCTTATTTCTATAATTTCTTCGTCTTTCTTTTTTATGAATATACTTTTATTTGTCTCTGTATTTATAATCATACCCTTTTCGTAGTAGCTTATTTTTACATACCTCCATATTTCTCTGTAGCTGTCGGGGGTATATAATGTATCATAGTCTTACGCCGCTAAAGCATTCTTAAGAGCGCAGAAGACAACTGAACGTGCACAGAAACATAAATATTATTTATTGGATAGAACTTAACAAGTTGATAAGAAAGCAACTGCGAAACGTACAAAAGTAAAAAATACAAGACACAATAGACCAAAACAAAGTTGTGAAGAATAATTTTTAGTTTTTGGAAGGAAACAGATAATGAAGATAAAATGCAATAGGAGAACTAAATTGACATACATAAAAGAAAAGTTAAGAAATTACACAGGTACTATCCTGAATTGTGTGATACTAAAGTAAACCCCCGCATATTATAAACTATACAGTGATAAAGGAAAATACACAACGAAGATACATACATACTGAAGATAACTAACACTAAATTAACAATTCTCTAAAAGCAAGGAAGAGAAACAAAGCAGTCAGACCTGCTATCAAAAAGGTCGAAGGAAGATTGACAGAGCTTTACAACAGATGCATAAAAAACATTATACCAAAATGTTGGAACGAAGCACACGCGAAATTAATTTAAAAAAAAGACAACTTAAAGATTGATAACTATAGGTCTATTAGTTTACTGCCACAGATGTACAAATTATTTATACATACGTAGTATCTGACCAACCGAATGACCACAGAAACTGACTTTAAAACCCATATGAGGATGTCGGTTTCCAATCAGGCTTTAGTACGTGCGGCCATTTGCAAAGAAAAGACTAATGGAAAAATGCAACGAATATAATTTGGAATTTTATATTATTTAAAAAAATATCTCATACCTTAACATGATTCGGCAAAAATGCACATCAATCTTGATGAGAAGACTGAATCGGTACCAAACTTATCATTACAGCTTTAGACAATGTATTGAGAAGCATGGATTAGTACACCAAAGCTATACTATACATGGAGAAATACTAAGCCATCCAAGATTCACCAACGCCCAAGAATTACAAAATATGATAACTAAACTCAGCATTCAGTCACACGCAGTTGGACTAACAATAAAGATCAGCAAAACTAAAATAATAAGAAACGTAGCAGCAATTATCAACAATTTGTTAATTGACATCTACATATTCTTAGAAAAACAATATGTCAGACGAAATTTCCCATTGAATAACCATGTCATGGCCAGCATAGGACAAACTAAGTTATGTCTTCAAATCAGATATGCGAAATCCCCTAAAAGGTAAGCTTCATGACGAGTGCATTCTTCCAGCACTGAGATACGAAGCTGATACATAAAGCTTAACAAAACAACACACACAAAAACTAGCTAACCCCCAAAGGGCCCATGAAAGAATAATGTTGAATATTAAGCTAACCGAACACAAAAGGAATAGCTGGATCAGACAAGAAATCAAAGTTCCAGATGTTCTGGAGCATCTCGTTCAATTAATGTGAAACTAGGTATAATACGTAGATGAACCAAACGTGTAGCAGAGTGGACACAACGAACAGGATGTATCAATACAAGAAGAGTAGACAACAGATGGAGAGATGACATTAGAAAGCTAGCGGATGCACAATGGATGCAACTAACAGGAGAAAATGAAGAACACTGGGAAAGACCTTTGTCAAGCAGCAGATCGAGAAAAGCACAAGCGATACTGATTTTATTGACCACGAGTATCAGCAACTAATATTTCCTGCCAAATTATATCAAAATAACAAAAGTAAAACCTTTAATTTTTATTTTACCATTAAGTAGCTGTAACTGAAAGACGAATGCTATAGAAACGATTGCTGATTCTGGTTGTAACTTATTCTCTAGACAAATTTTAGCGAAGAAGGAAAGACGATCCTGTAATTCATACTAAAATCAAGAAAATATAAAAGATGCTGTATTAACAATTTGTCAGATTTACTGCGTTCTCTCAATTTTGTAGTACATAGAGGATGCCTGTAATACCGGTATATGGATTAAGTAGTTAATTAATTAGTAGGTGCTGATGTACAGACTACTAATCCTCGGAACCTGAAAGATACAGAGAGAACTAAGGACACCGAAGTAACGCAAGAATTCTTGAATTCATATGTAATCACAAGCGAGACAAAGAATAGGAAATGGTACAAAAGAGATAGACTTTTGGAGTGGAGTAAAGAAAAATCAAACGTCGGAATTGGGGTATTAATGAAAAAACAGAAAAGGAAATTAACGTCATGGGACCATTACCGAGAGAATAATAAAGGTATAGGAGTATGACAATCTTTGGAGAAATGGCGATATTCGGAGCATGCAGGCCAACAAAAGACAGCACCTCAAAATAACCAGTATATAGTAGACTACATTGCAATAAAACACTACAATTAAAATAAAATATTTAAGAATAAAGAAAGGGGCCGAATATAGAACGGACCATAGACTGCCAACATGCAATTCACATGGCATAAAACAATGACAAATCAGGACAAAGAAGAAGAGCTTAAGCAAATAAACAAAGAGAAAAAATAAAGTACATCTACTACGAGACGAGACAATAAGCGATTTATACAAAAGAAGACTATATTTAACAACTTACAAAATTGAAGTACAACAGTATCTAAGAAATGTAGTATTACCTAAAAGATTACATCAAATAAGCAGTTCTAGGAGCCTCAGGGGAGGAAGACAACCAGATTAAACATCATAAAGTTAGAATCAGCAAAAATATCAACGAAATGGTAAATGAGAAAAACTATTTATATGAAAAGTGGCTAAACACGAAATCAACCGTGAACAGGATTATAAATAAAAAAGCAGAGAAACAAAGAGAATGATTAACAAAGAAAAGAAGGAGAGGCGCGAAAAGGCATTTGAACATATAAAACAATACTTAGGCGGAACAAAAAGCGCAGAGTAATGGAGGACAATCGGAACACTAAAAATAAATGCAAGAGATCAAGTATCGTATGAGCAAAAACAAGTTCATCAAGGGTGCTTTTGAAATCTTGAAGTCATGTGTATTATAACACCAGAAAATATGAAGCTGTTATTTGACATTTGTTACAAAGTGAGGTTATGATCTCCTTCTGGCTTTTTTTCTGTAGGCTTTAGAAATATTTCCGATGCGTTTATTACGGAAAGTCTTGGTCATCGTTATGATCACGTTGCAATATTAGCCACTGTCTACAAAATGTTAATGACAAAGATTAGGTATACTTTTCTGGTGTTATAATACACATGACTTAAAAATTTAAAAGGCATCTTTGATGAACTTTCAACAAAAGAAAAAAACAGGAAACCTAGAAAGAGATGGATATATAACAATTAGAAGAACCAGGTAGTCTTCAGTTATATGGTGAAAAAGCTAAGAGAATAATACGCTAGAGCAGAATTGGAGATAAATGTCGACAAAACGAAATACCTAACAAAAGAGGAAGAAAAAATAAGAACTAGATATAAACGAAGATATAACAATTAATGGAACCAGGTAGTTTTAACATAGAACGAGAAAGACCTCAGCTCTATGGTGAAAAAGTTATGGGAAGAATACGTCAGAACAGGATTGGAGATAAATGTCCACAAAGCGGAATACCTAACAACAAAAGAAGGAAAGATAGGAAACCTAGAAGTGAATGAAGATACAACAATTAAAGATACCAAGTAACAATAGCACAAAACGAAGAAGACCTTAGCTATATGGTGAGAAAGTTCAGGAAAGAATAAGCCAGAGCAGGATTGGAGATAAATGTCGACAAAACGGAATACGTAGCAACAAAAGAAGAAAATAGAAACTAGAAATAAACGAAGATATAACAATTAAAGGAACCTAGTAGTTTTAACACAGTACGAGAAAGACATCGGCTCTATGGTGAAAAAGCTAAGGGAAGAATACGCCAGAGCAGGATTGGAGATAAATATCGACTAAGCGGAATACCTAATAACAAACGAAGGAACCATAGGAAACCTAGAAATGAATGACGATATAGCAATTAAAGAAACCAGGTAGCAATAGCACAAAACGAAGAAGACCTTAGCTATTTGGTGATATAGCTCAGGGAAGAATGAGCCAGAGCAGGATTGGAGATAACTGTCGACAAAACGGAATACCTAGCAATAAAAGAAGAAAACATAGAAACTAGAAATAAACGAAGATATAACAATTAAAGGAATCAGGTAGTTATAACACAGTACGGGGAAGATCTCGGCTCTATGATGAAAAGTTATGGGAAGAATACGCCAGAGCAGAATTGGAGATAAATGTCGTTAAGCGAAATACCTAATAACAAACGAAGGAGAGATAGGGAACCTAGAAATGGATGAAGATATAACAATTAAGGAAACCAGGTAGCAATAGCACCAAACGAAGAAGACCTTAGCTATACAGTGCGAGTGTAAAGTCTGGAACTATCGAAATAGAACTTTTATCAAATGTTTTTGAAAGAAATCCTCGAACACGTCAATTTTTATTTTAAAAAATACATATTTTACTGTAATTGTCACTTTTAGATTGTCTTTTGTTTTTGAGTTATGACGTTAGCGATACTTTTTTTAAATGGAAACCCTCAATTTTTATGATGAATTTGGACACAGCATGAAATTCTAAGACCAAATACTCTAAAAAAAGTATGATACAGTATTTTGAAATTTTCGAGAAAATCGTAAGGTTACCAGATCCCCTCAATACTAAAATTTCAATTGGTCGTTTTTCACTCAAATATTGTATCATTATTTATTTAATTAGGAGCACACAACAAAAGCAGATAAACAAACTATGAAGAACTGTCATAATTTTAGGGCTAACTCATTGTTTCACGGCTACTTGATTTTTATTCGATTTTTGTTTTAATACTTTAATAGCGATTTTCTCGAAAATTTCAAAATATAGTATCATATTTTTTTAGAGTATTTGGTCTTAGAATTTCATGCTCTGTCCAAATTTATCATAAAAATTTGGGGTTTCCATTTAAAAAAATGATCGCGAACGTCATAACTCAAAAACAAAAGACAATCTAAAAGTGACAATTACAGTAAAATATGTATTTTTTAAAATAAAAATTGACGTGTTCGAGGATTTCTTTCAAAAACATTTGATAAAAGTTCTATTTCGATAGTTCCAGACTTTACACTCGCACTGTATAGTGAGAAAGTTCATGAAAGAATAAGCCAGAGCATGATTGAAGATAAATATCGACTAAGCGGAATACCTAATAACAAACGAAGGAACGATAGAAAACCTAGAAATGAATGAAGATATAGCAATCAAAGAAACCAGGTAGCAATAGCACAAAACAAAGAAGACCTTAGCGGGGAGAATGAGCCAGAGCAGGATTGGAGATAACTGTCGACAAAACGGAATACCTACCAATAAAAAAAAAGAAAACATAGAAACTAGAAATAAACGAAGATATAACAATTAAAGGAATCAGGTAGTTATAACACAGTACGGGGAAGACCTCGGCTCTATGGTGAAAAGTTATGGGAAGAATACGCCAGAGCAGGATTGGAGATAAATGTCGATTAAGCGAAATATCTAATAACAAATGAAGGAGAGATAGGGAACCTAGAAATGGATGAAGATATAACAATTAAGGAAACCAGGTAGCAATAGCTCAAAACGAAGGGTAAGACCTTAGCTATATAGTGAGAAAGTTCATGAAAAAATAAGCCAGAGCATGATTGGAGATAAATGTCGACAAAACGGAATACCTAGCAACAAAAGAAGAAAACATAAAAATTAGAAATAAACCAAGATATAACAATTAAAGAAACCTAGTAGTGTTAACACAGTACGAGAAAGACCTCGGCTCTGGTGAAAAAGCTAAGGGAAGAATATACAGAATTGGAGATAAATGTTGACTAAGCGGAATACCTAACAACAAACGAAGGAAATATAGGAAATCTAGAAATGGATGAAGCTATATCAATTAAAGAAACAAGGTAGCAACAGCACAGAACGAAGAAGACCTTAGCTATATGGTGCGAACGCTCAGGGAAGAATAAGCCAGAGCAGAATTGAAGATAAATGTCTACAAAACGGAATACCTAGCAACAAAAGAAAGAAACTTAGGAAACCTAGAAATAGGCAAAGGTATAACAATTAGAGAAACCAGGTAGTCATAGTACAGGGTGAAAGTGGCTTCATATACATGGTGTGAAAATTAAGCGAAGAATACGCCAGAGCAGTATTGGACATAAATGGCGATTAAGTAGAATACCTACAACAAAACAAGGAAACATAGGAAACCTAGAAATAGACGAAGAAATCGAAATTAAATGAACCAGGTAGTGATAACACAGGACGAGAAAGACCTCAGCTCTACGGTGAAAAATCTAAGGGAAGAATACGGTAGAACAGGATTGGAGATAAATTTCGACAAAACGGAATACCTAACAACAAAAGAAGGAAACATGAGAAACCTAGAAATAGACAAATTTATAACAATTAAAGGAAGCGGGTAATCATAGCACAGATCGAAGAAGACCTCAGCTATACGGCGCGAAAACTAAGGAAAGAATACGCCGGAGCAGGATTGGAGATAAATGTGGACAAAACAAAATACCTTACAACACAAGAACGAAACATAGGAAACCTAGAAATAGACGAATATATAACAATTAAAGAGAACAGGTAGTTATAACAGAGGACGAGAAAGACCTCAGCCTATGGTACAAAGGTTAAGGGAAGAATGTGCCAGAGCAGGATTGAAGATAAATGTCGACAAAGCCAAATACCTAACAATAAAAGAAAGAAACACAGAAAACCTAGAAATAAACAAAGATATAACAATTAGAGGAACGAAGCAGTTATAGCACAGGATGAAAAAGGCATCAGGCTCTATGGCGAGAAAGCTAAGGGAAGAATACGTCAGAATAGGGTTGGAGATAAATGTCGACAAAACGAAATACTTAACAACAAAATAAGGAAACATAAGAAACCTAGAACTATACGAATTTATAACAATTAAAGGAAACTGCTAATCATAGCACAGAACCAAGAAGACTTCAGCTATAAGGCGAGAAAGTTAAGGGAAGAATACGCCAGAGCAGGATTGGAGAAAAATGTTAACAAAACCGAAATCTTAGAACAAAGGAAGAAAACGTACAAAACCGAGAAATAGACCAAGATATAAGAATTAAAGGAAACAGGTAGTCATAGCACAAACTGAAAAAGACCTCCGCTATATGGCGAGAAAGCTAAGGGAAAAATGCGTCAGAACAGTATAATAGATAAATGTTGAGAAAGCGAAATACTTAATAACAAAAGAACGAAACATAGAAAACCTAGAAATAGACGAAGAGATGACAATTAAAGAAACAAACAAATTCAAATATTTGGAGAGCATAGTAGTACCTAACGGAAAAGGGAACATCAGAAGAAGAAGTAAAAACAAGAATATGACAAACGAGAACATGCATAAGGCAGCTGAAATCAATACTGTGGGATAAACGTATTACATATATGAATGGTAGAAATGATGATGGCATACGGAGCGGAAACCTGAACAATAAATGCAAGAACCAAATCCAAAATTAATGTCGTAGAAATTGAGTGTTTGAGAATGCTTAACGAGAAGACAAGAAATAGAATGGGGATTGACAAGAGCGCAGTAAACACCATAGAGGGAAAAAGGTTGAAATGGTATGGGCATGTAAGAAAAATCTGATGATACACTCACACTACTTCCTTTTACAGTGATCTTATAATTAGCCAAAAATATGATTTTTAATTTTTAAGTATTTGTCAAAAATTTTCAAAAATTTCAAGTTTGAAAAAATCGTTAGAGCCGTTTTTGAAAAAATCGAAAAAAAAACCTGAAAAATCACAATAGTAAACACCTATTTCCGGTTACGCGATTTTCTTCAAAAGCTTGCTGTCTCATCTATATAGTGCACAAAAATACAGGGTGTTCCATAAATATACCGACAAACTTTTAGGGATAGTAGGGGACATCAAAACAAACATTTTTTGCTTGATAAACATATGTCCGCTTCCTTTTCGAGATACAGGGTGTTAAAGTTTGTAAAAAATAATGGTTTAAATTTTTTTCCTCGAAAACGAAGCAAGATACACAAAACCCTCAAGTAAAAAAAAAGTTATGTTTTTAGTTGCTTTATCTTAAACAAGTTTAAACATTGCAAAAAAAATCCATTGGGTGTTATTTTTCTAGGCAAAAACACCAACAGGTTGCCCCGTGAGCACGCCCCTGGAATTACTGTATCAACTGTAATAGATCCAAAAGATACCTCATAAAGTTACCAACAAACTCAAAATTTCATTAAAATCGGCTGAAGCGTTTTTTTTCTACAAATTTTAACACGCTGTATCTCGAAAACGAAGCGTTTTCGGACAAATGTTTATAAAGCAAAAAGTGTTTGTTTTTATGTCTCCTACAATCCCTAAAAGTTTGTCGGTTTATCTATGGAACACCCTATATATGAAGTTTCAACGCCATAGCTCTTTTCGTTTTTGAGATATTCTGTTCACAGACAGACAGACACACAGACAGACAGACCAATGAACAAAAACATGTTTTTTGGATTCAGGGGACTCGAAAACGTGAAGATCTGTTGAAAACTCAATTTCAATTTTTTGTGGTGAATCCAATACTTCCTTTATCGTAAAAGGAAGTAAAAAAACAGTGATAACAGATGGATAAAAAATCATAGAATGGAGTCCTATGGAAAGAATAAAGGAGGCAGACCCAGCAAAGGTTTTGATTATTTATACCTACAGAAAAACATCAAGAGTATCCTCTTTATGTACATTCAGCAAAGTCAAACAAAGTACAAAATGTTTGTTTGGGATAGCTTATACAAGGCACATGTTTATTTTTATACAGATATCATATAGTGCATTCACATATATAGTAATTTTTAACCCAAAGGTTTTAATTCAAGCAAATTATGATTGTATCAACTAAATAACATGCTATCTATTTTCACCGGCCTCAAGAGACTTGTTTCTAAAATAACACTTGTTGAAAACCCAGGAAACTTGTAGAATGCACCAAACAAATGAATGGGGTTAATCATACAAGCGACCCTAATTTTCAAGGGGGCATTTTTCAATACTGGTCTTTTAATGCAAGAAGCTAAGTAGGTTGCGTGTTTTTTAAACGCGACATGTGATTGGGGCGTACATGCATAATTAAGATAAGAATAAAATTTTAAGCAGGTGTATCTGTCAGAGGTAGCTGGCTAAAGGGGGAGAACAGAAGGTACGAAATAATCGATATTCAGAAGGACGCGCGACGTTCACAACAAATTCGATACAGTTGCACGAAATCGGACGTCGCATTCGAACGTGTTGGGTTGTTGGACAAAAATGATTAATTTGAACTCCATTTCGAGCTAAACGAACGCGCGGCAGCTCAAAGCGTCTTCCATATCTTTACAAATAGCGCAGTATTAATACCTTAGTGTTGTTTCGCTACCTGTTTAAGAATGAATCGCTACGTAACGCTGCACCAGTTGGGCGATGGTACCTACGGTTCCGTGGTTTTAGGGCAGAGAAAAGACACCGGGGAAAAAGTGGCCATCAAGAGAATGAAACGGAAATACTACTCCTGGGAGGAAGCGATGAATTTGCGCGAAGTAAAGGTTCGTATCTGTGGGCAATGATGCGAAGCAAAGCGGTAAATCCCCGAATTTGAATTGGCAATTTGTTGTAGTCCCTGAAAAAACTGCACCACACCAACGTGGTCAAGCTGAAAGAGGTCATTCGCGAGAACGATGTGTTGTACTTCGTTTTCGAATACATGCAAGAAAACCTGTATCAGCTTATTAAGGACAGAAGGGTGCCATTTCCAGAGGCCACCGTTCGGAATATATTATACCAGGTGGGTAAATAAACCAATACCCTTTTATTACAGTGTCGCACGCCAGTCGCTTCCTTGTAGTAACCTGATTAGACGTGGTCTCGTTAATAGTGACCATTGATTTTATAATCAATGCATTTATAATGTACGAATTTTAAAGCAAAAAACCTTCTGAGAAGTGGCACGTAGTACTCTAAGAGGTTCACTCTCTATTGATTCGTTTCAGTAAAGAAACACGCATATCATTTAAGACCTATATTTGCATTATGGTTTCATAAATGCATAATTGAGTTAGATTTGGGTTAACTTAAAACAGCATAACATTTTATGGTAATTACCTTTTACCCAAGACACGTAGATACGTGGTAGCAAATCTTTTAATAAAAAACGTGCATTAATACTATTCAATGAGCATTTGTTACGTACTGTTAATAAAGTACCCTGTACTTGAATCCCTAGATTTTTCGGTAGGTTTCCATTTCGATTGATCGTAGTAATCGAAGGACTCGGTACAAGAGAGGCCCTCTTTGGGATTAACGTTCTTTTCCGAACGCTGTCTGAATATAAATCGAGATGTGTTTGCATGCTACATCTTTGAAAAGGCTTTTGATAAAGTGAAACATCATAAGTTACACGTTTTTTATTACTTTCTTCATGAACTCGAGGCGGGGTCTTTCCTTCCATTAAGCCTTCAATAATATTTACTACGTATTCGTGGTGTCTATGTAGACGTCCTATGCATCTGTGTCTTCTTCTTTGTAGTAATTTTATTATATTTATTTCTTCCCCTATTTGTGCTAACGCTTTCCAATTCGCTACTCGATCCGACCATTACTACTTCCTTTTACGATAAAGAAAGTATTGGATTCACCCCAAAAATTCAAAATTGAGTTTTCAACAGATCTTCACGTTTTAGAGTCCTCTGAACCCAAAAAACATGTTTTTGTTAATTGGTCTGTCTGTATGTGTGTGTGTCTGTCTGCCTGTGAACAGAATATCTCAAAAATGAAAAGAGGTATGTGTGTACTATCTAGATGCGACACCAAGCTTTTGCAGAAAATCGCATAACCGGAAGTATGGTGTTTACTCTTGTGATTTTTCAGTTTTTTTCGATTTTTTCAAAAACGGCTTTAACGATTTTTTTCAAATTCTCCATTTTTATTACATTTTTAATGTGTATTGATGTGAGATAGGTGATTTGACAGTTGAATACCTCTAAAATGGGTTTCTTTTGTTTTTTTTTCAATTTTTTTATTAACTCCTATTTTAAATAGAACACCCGGTATATTATTTCATTTTTTAATTCAGATTACAATTTTAGAAAAAATTTGTCTCTTGAACTAACGCTCTATTTTGTACCGTTTTTGTAGAATTTGTAATTTTTGAAAAAATTTTACAAATGCTTAGAAATTAAAAAATCAAATTTTTGGCTAATTATAAGATCACTGTAAAAGGAAGTTTCGTGTATCACTCCATTTCTCAAAAGCTTCCAATGAACTCGCTTTTCTATTTTTAAGGGTCCATATTTCTAATCCATAGAGAGCCAAGCTCCAGATGCATGTTTTAGCTAGTCTTTTCATTGTTGTTACACTAATATTATTTGATGATATTAACTAGTGATGGGCATAACCGGACAATTTTCATAACCGAATTATTTGCATTCGAATCTTATTAATAACCGATTGATTATTTGAATAATCATTCGAATCAATTTTGGCTTTCGATTACATAGTTTCGATTAAGTCAGCCGGTTTGCCGGTTGGCGGTTCACCGTCATCTGCATCGGCATCGTAACTTGCAGATAGCAGAGGAACTCCGTTAATCGTTAATTATAATAACTGTATAAATGATTTTTACTTGATTTCTAAGGAGTTTAAACCATTGAGAATCTAATCATAAAGAAATTATAAATATGCGAATACAAAGTATCTATTGAATCTATTTTTAGTTCCTAAAATTCTCTAGTAGCCACCCTTCCCTTTTCGCTTGCACATCATACCGGTATATTTTAGAATCCATAATTTATCTACGTTCAGCCTTCCGCGGTTCTAAGGACGCACACTTAAAATTTTTAACATCGAAATCCACTTCTTGTCCCGACTGCTCCGTTATTAAGAATTAAATATAAATCTGTTACGATATTGGAAAATCTTATTTCGCTTTCTGTTTATCCCTTATTAGGCATAATCAACCGCGTTTCGAAGCAAAAATTTAGGCCGTTTTAAATTAATACCAACACAGCTTCGGCAAATCTCATACTCAGCAGAACGTTATCTTTAATAGGAACGGCCCCATAAATTTAACTCGTCGACTGGGAGTCTCAAATGTCTTAATAACATCAACAAGCAGCCGCGAGCCTCACTTGGGTCAATCCAGTACATACGTAGAAAAGGTTATATGAGTTATGAATGACGTATTATTTACAGAATTTCGATCACTGGCAGGTCGCTGAGACGCGGCACGTAGTACGTATCAGGATGAGGTTATTTTTCATCCGAATACTTGGAACGAAAACCGAGTTACACAGGTTATTTCAATAACCGGATAACCGGTTATTTTTGATTCGAACAAGCCTATCACTAATATTAACGTCATTCTCTGATTATAGTAATTTACATTACAAGACCGTTACTTGGAACTTACCGGGCGCGGAAAAGGTAAATTGTCTCCCAAATCATGTAGGTTATAAAATTCATAGGCACATTGTCTCTCGTAAATATACAAATTGTCTCCCGATCTAATAGCCCTATTAGTATGTCATTAAGTCTGTTTAATGCGCAAAGCCTATCCCTATTTATAGTTATTTCCTAAAAATTATACTTTTTATGTCCTACCAGTACAATAATTGAAATTAATGACTCTATTTTAAGGTATCTTAGATACAAAATAACGCTCCAGGGCAATTATTTTCTTCATAAGAACACTAGGGTTACTATGAAAAATTAACAGTATTTGTTTCCATGGATACAACTTTATTATGCACCACTGTCACAATGAAAATTAATGACAGCTTAGCTAATGTCACAAATCTAACTTAGATCAGCTAACTAGATCAATCTTAAATACTATATCATAGTAATTATATGAATTGATTATGAATATGAATTAGGTAAGAAAATTGGTAGGACATAAAACCTTGAAGGCACCACGGGCATTATGAGCTAAGAGCCCGCGATTGTTGTACACACCTCGGGCCAAAGGCCCTCGGTTAGTACACTAACAATCTTGGGCTCTTATTTTACTCATAATGCCCTTGGTATCTTAATAACTATAATAGCCAATCAGCACCAAAATTATTATGGGGGTTGAGTTTGTTTGTTCGTACAACCAGTGTTGAATTCAGACTGATTACTCGGGGGGGAAATGAAACGTCTGGGGGGTATTTTTACCTATTCCACCGCAATCCGCCCTTTATTTTATAGATTTAAAGAAACATGAATATGAAGTGGTAATGTTTTCGGGGGGGGGGGGGGATTTTGTTCTGCCCGGGGGGAATTTCACCCCCGGTCACCCCCCTGGATTCAACACTGCGTACAACTATAAATATTCCTACCATTTTCACAACTGTATCTGGTTTCCGTTGTTCTGACGAAAACATGACTTCCTTGCAAGTAATATGTAGCGAAAGAGGTAAGGAGTTATTAGTGGTCGAAGGATTTAAATTTACTTTCCAGAAATTAATATCTGGTGGTAAAATTAAACGGTGGATATGTGATTCACGTAAAACATTGTGCAAGGCACATATGAAAACCGACAGCGACGAGAAAATTCCGGTGCTGTACAGACAAGTATTTAGTAATAACTTAAAGCGCGAAGCAGTGGATGATCTTAGTGAATATCCTATGAATATATTACGAGTGAACCAAGAAAAGATGATGTGGAAACCCTATCGATTGCCGACGTCGTTTTGGTGAGGAGGAACATTTATAATGCTCAGAGATATTCAAGAAGTACACACCTACTTACAAACTTCAATCAAAACCAACAAATATGAAGACTGCACTAAAAAATCTATAAATAGCTTTACTCAGAACTTCCCTCGCAAATGGCGTTGTGACACTAAAGGATTTTAAAAATCGAAGGAAACTCTGGGGTAAAAATATCTTCACATTTCTATAATACGTACAATAGAAGAAACACTTGGTAATGCAAATTACATCAATTTTCAAATATTTTTTTACCGGTGATGGGATTCGAACTTCAGCGTCTACGAACAAGCCTGATCATTCGATTTAATTGTTCGAAGGTGGCCCACGGGTTAAGAGGGCATTTGCTGCCTGAGCCACCGGGATCTTTCGAATTCCTGCAGAGCAACTACATTTAACATAACGCACTTATCCGTTTCTCCTTTTCGTCTCGTAAACATTTATCCTGTATCTGTTGGGTCACATTTTTTGTCAAGGATAAAGCCTGCGCTATATACATATTATTACTTGCATCTATTTGTCAGTTAAAGCAGAAATAAATAAACCTTTTTTGAGGTGCTCACCCTGTATATACTTGCCTGCAATTTTCTCAAATTTCATACATATACAAAATATCGTCTTCCTCCAAAAAACAGTTTATTATTTATTTATTGATGCAGTTTATCTGTACAGAGATATTTACACATGTCAACGTCGTCAATCCATTGGTTCACACAAAATTTATTTTAAAAAATTCACTTACAACATAGAGTGGGTTTTCGAGCAATATTTGTTTAATCGTATTTTTGAATTTAGTTAAAGGCATGCTTCTGATGTTATAAGGAATAGTATTAAAAAATTTGATTGCCCAATAATTAGGTCCGTTATGTGATTTGGACAGTCTATAAAAATCACTGTAAAAGTTATCTTTGTGCCTCGTATCATAGGTATGAGTACCACTATGGGATTCGAATTTTCCATAATTACTTTTGGCATAACATAGACATGTATAAATGTATAATGAAATATATGAAGTATTCTGAATTCCCGATATAGGTATTTGCAGTCAGCAGTGTAAGACACTCCACCTATGATTCGGATGGCTCTTCTTTGTAGAGCCAATATTTTTTTGCTACACGGAGCATGACCCCAAACAATAATTCCGTATAACATGTGAGACTGGCAAAGTGCAAAATATGCGGTTTTTAAAATTGTTGAAGATACAGATGTTGATAAGCTACGCAGAGCAAAAATGTTACTTGCCAATTTATGGGCGATATAATTAACATGCACATCCCAATTTAATTTAGTATCAAAATGTACTCCTAAGAACTGACTTTCGCCAGAACAGTCATTACTAGGTACTGGTCGCAGGGTAAATACTCTGTTGTGAGTTTTATCTCGGTTGAACGTGAGATGATTTGATAAGAACCATGTGTCAGCCCTATTGAGGGTAGCATTGCATTTATCTACTGGAACATCATAGTTTGAGTGCGAAACGGTGAGGGTGGTATCATCAGCAAAGAGGATAGACAATTATCCATTTAAAAAATAGGGTAAGTCGTTGATGTAGATCAAGAAAAGCAGAGGCCCTAAGATGGAGCCCTGAGGTACTCCACAGTTAAGTTGCAGTCTATTCGATATTAAATTACCGACCCTTACTGCTTGACACCGATTTGTGAGGTATGGCCGAACCATTTTTAAACTCAACTCATCAAAGTTATAGTTTTTTAGTTTATCCAACAGGCCGTCATAATTGACGCAATCAAACGCCTTGCTGAGGTCGCAAAAGGCTGTAACAGAGTATTCACCCCGCTCAAAACACCCAATTGTGTTACTAACAAAATTAACAAGTGCACTGGAAGTGCTCCTATTAGTCCTAAATCCATATTGATTATCATTGAAAAGAAAATTAGACTCGAAATAATGTTTTATTTGCTTCTCAATAATTTTGTCCAATATTTTAGAAAATATAGATAGAATTGAGATTGGTCTATAGTTAGACATAACATCATCTTCTCCCTTCTTATAATTGGTAGTACTAATGCCACCTTCAAACAGTAGGAAATTGCCCTGAGTTTAGACATTCATTTAGTAATCTAGTTAAAGGGGCCACAAAATGGTTAATATTTCTTATCAGCAGATACACGTTAAATCCGTAAATATCTTTGGTTTTACTATTAGATAATGATGCTATGGCATTTCTGACTTCGTTGAAGGTGGTTTCAGATAAGGAAAATTTGAGAGTAACTGGTGTATTAAAATAAAATAAGAATAAAGGGTCCCCTGTTTGATTATTATTCTGCAATAGCAAGCTATCAGGGACGTCTCTAAAATAACGATTCCATTCATCAGGCGAAAATCTCATTGTTATTGATTTATGTGCAGTACTGTTATTGGCATTAATAATATTCCAAATTGTTTTAGACTTATTGCAAGAGTTTGATATACCTTTTCGTTGGCACTAACTTTCGCTTTTTTTAGCGCCAGGCGATATATACTGCGATAACGATTATAAGCTAGTCGCGTGTCATGTGTGCCAATCATGGTATACAGCTCTTGTAGGTGATTAAGATGATTACGCATCAATTTTAATTCTGGTGTAAACCAAGCAATACTAGCATCTTGCTTTCTAATTGTGATCTGTTTAATAGGGAAACATTTATTTAGAATTGTCGCGATTCTGTTAATATTTTTTGAAAATTTGTCACAAATAGACAGGTCGCTATATAAGTAAGTAAAATCAACCAGTTCAAGGGCCTGGTAGAAAGATAAACACCCTTTTTCAGTGATAGGCCTAAAAGTGTTTACATCAGGGCTTCCAGACATGTGACTGCTGGATAACATAAAAGTTAGTATCTGTGCCCTGTGATCGGATACAAAATTTTTTGCAGTTTTACTGAACAAAATATCATTGAGATTAATACTTGTGTAAACATTATCAATAAGTGTTTTAGAAGTACCCTGTACACGGGAATGGTCAAAAAAACATTGGCGCAAACCATGACATAGAAGCACATTTTTTACCTCAGTCGATGCATTCGAATCGTCAAGAAAATTACAATTGAAGTCACCGCACACAAGCCGAATTGTTTTACCGTTTTTGTTGTGTTTCAATAGACCATCCAATAAATCAACGAATAAATCGACTGAGGTTTTAGGAGGTTTATACAAACAAATAATATTTACGTTCACATTATTAACAAGTACATTGACAGAAACAGTCTCTAAAACAGACTCGATTATACATTTGTTGGGTAAAACGTTAACAGTAAATTTAAATTTGTCTTTAATTAATATAAGTACTTCTCCTCGAGATACCGTTTGACAAAAACTACAGGCAACCACATAACCTGGTAGTTTAAAAGCACAAGCTTCATTAGCGCGCAGCCAGGTTTCCGTTAAACAAATAAAATCTGGGTTCCGTGTTCGTGATGGTTTACCACTGTAGAATCGAAAAAACCTATTTATTAGAGTACCCTCAGGCCAGATTAATGGATTTTGTGCTTCTAAATAGTTGATATCATTGACGGTAATTTTAAAAGAGCTATAATTGTTTGGGTACCTAGCTGTTAATTTTTCGCATTCCACTTCAGGTAATTTGGGTTTGAGTAGCTGAATTAGTTCTTCCTTAGTTGTCGAGGGATCTAATCTAGAGATGAATAAGGATGCTTTTTACTTCCTTTTACTATAAAGGAAGTATTGGATTCACCCCAAAAATTCGAAATTGAGTTTTCAACGGATCTTCACGTTTTAGAGTCCCCTGATCCCAAAAAACGTATTTTTTTCATTGGTCTGTCTGTCTGTGTGTCTGTCTGTGTGTCTGTCTGTCTGTCTGTGTGTCTGCCTGTGAACAGAATATCTCAAAAACGAAAAGAGGCATGGAGTTGAAACTTCATATATAAGTTTTGTGTACTATGTAGATGCGACACCAAACTTTTTAAGAAAATCACATAACCGGAAGTAGGTGTTTACTCGTGTGATTTTTCACTTTTTTTCGTTTTTTTCAAAAACGGCTCTAACGATTTTTTCCAAACTCCACATTTTTATTGAATTTTTAATGTCTATTAATGTGGGATAGGTGATTTTCCAGTTGAATACTTTTAAAATGGGTTTCTTTTGTTTTTTTTTCTATTTTTTTTATTAACTCATTTTTTAAATAGACATCAGGTATATTATTACATTTTTGAAATCAGCTTAAAATTCTAGAGAAAATTTGTCTCTTCAACTAACGCTCTATTTTGTACCGGTTTTTCAGAATTTGTAATGCTTGAAAATTTTTGACAAATGCTTAAAAATTTAAAATATTTTTTTTTGGATAATTATAAGATCACTGTAAAAGGAAGTTGTGTGCGTATATCACACCAGATTTTAGGTACAGCTTTTACTGTGGAGTTTTGTTTTCGCCTACAATAAAAGTTCCTTTGTTTCTTCTGCTAACTACCGTTTTCCAGGGTTCTCGCTGCTGGGGTTCACTTGCTGTTTGCTGAGTAGTTGGGTTTGTGGCATCAACAGGGGTGTTACGTTTGATTTCAGCTACCGAGCTCTGTGGGTTAGGATTTTTATTCTGATTTTTATGCTCGTGGTCACGGCCGGGGTCACTGGATGTGCTAATATCGTTTTTATTTTCCTTGCCTGGGCGTTGAGTAGTTTTACCATGCAATTGATTGAGCAGATTTATTTGTTGTTTAAGCGATGAAATCGCCACATTTTGGTTTAATATAGTAATATCTTTTTGTTTTCGTAGCTCCTTTAAATAGAATACTTCCAATTTCAATTCTTTATTACCAGGTACTTCAGAATTATTGTCATTCTTCTCGTCACTTTTAATATTCAGGTTTACACTGTCACACAAACAACAGTCTATCGTCTTGTCGTCGATCTTTTTGACATTTTTTAATAGCTTCACACAACTAATGTGTAATATTGTCGCACATTTCACACACTTTAGTCCAGTTAGAGCAACTGTTTTACATTTACGGCACGGTTTAGCAGGACCGTTATTCTCCACACCCGAACCGCCGGGCGCCATATATGGGTTAGTTATACCGCCAACAGGCAGACAGACAGACGGACGGACGGACGGAATTGAGAAAACCTGTTTTTCGTTATCTTCGTCACCTCTAAAACGTGAAGATCTGAAGAAATCTCGGAAGATGATTTGTTTCGCGATTACAATACTTCCTTCGTTTTTTAGACGAAGAAAGTAAAAACGACTGCAACAACAATATGGTGATATTTTTGTTCAAAGCCAATATTCAATTTTTATCTAATTTATCTTGATGGAACATTTTCATACAGTGCTAAACATTTTTGCAGCTTTTTACTGTTTTTGAGTCAAAGAATGAACACTACATACCTCTTGTGGTTATACTTTTGCTAGAAAAAGGAGAGGAAGTTGTATATAACCGCGTTAACTTATGCTACGGAGAAGTGAATACAAACGGGGCATCAGTTTTTGCCAGTGCGAGTAACAGAAGATTTTGAAGTTGCCATTGATAAAGCTATACGTGAAGTATTTTCTGAAACCGCAATTCGAGGATGCCGCTTCCATTTAGCTCAGTCTTGGTTTAGGAAAATCAAGAGTTGGGTTTGGTCAGTGAATATTCCAATTGTGAATCGGAAACATACATTTTTGGTTTAGCGTTTCTGCGACCAGAAGATGTCGGCGATTGTTTTGCAATAGACCTACGTACAATTCGACCCACATCAAACGATTTGACAAAATTTTCCGATTATTTAGTAAGTATATTGAAGAAAATGCCTTGTTTCTTCCGCACATCTAGGGAGAGTACTCGTCATCCCTTCAAAAGACCACTAATGCCTGTGAGTCGTTCCATGCCAAATTAAATTCATGTCTTTATACACCTCACTCTAGCATAATAACGTTTGTTAATGTTCCGTTAGATTTTCAAGTTAATTCTTACATTCAACAACGAAGTGTCAATCTACCAAAAATTATTTTCGGCAAAAAACTATTAAGTAGGAAACAATCCTTGAATAATGAATTGGAAAAATTGCAAAGCAACTCGCTTACCATGTTTAAATCTTTAAAAAATGTTTCCTTTCAGTTTAAATTTTCAAAAAGGAATTAGTCCTTTTTTTATTGCGATGTAAATTTTTTTACAACTTCGGTGTATATCTTTTTATTTTAATAAACTTATTTTATAACATGTGCTTATAATTTTTTAAAATTAAAATAAGAAATGTAGATGTAAAGATACGTTCATTTGTTAAGCAACAAATTCCTGGTTTTATTTATTTTTTTACTATACCGGGTGACAATGAAACTACTACCCACAGCGACATTTCGAAGCGGCTTGAGATAGAAATATGCAATTCGGTATGTCGATAAGGTTGAAATACTTATCAAAATTCATTTGTTTTTAAAAACCATAGCAACCTCTGTCCTGCCCTACTCCGTTTTTTTGTAAAATACAAACAAATAGGAATTACGGCATACTTTTAAGCGGCTCTATTTCAAAAACTATTAATTTTAGATATGGGGTATGTTAGACAAAAGTTATTTAGAATTGTTCAGAGAGTCATAAAAAGAGAATATATAGGGTGTCCCATTTAAAATAACAAAGTCAAGGTAATTTCCTGTGAAACCGGAAACGACATTCAATTGTTTTTATGTTACAATTGTTCACAATTTTCAACCCTATCGACATACCGAATTGCATATTTCTATCTTAAGCCGTTTCGAAATGCCGCCGTGGGTAGGAGTTTCATTGTCACAGGTATAATTAATATTAGTGTTAAAGTAAAATTATGGAATGAAACGTATGAACGCTCTGAGTGTCATTATGGAAAGTACCTGATTAAAGCTAAGCACTAATAACGAGATAACTTAATTGCCTGGGAGACCATTTACCTATCACCCTTTTCCCAGTTTGACCACTGGGAGACAATTCGACTATGTCCGTTAAAAGTTACACGTAATTTAGAGCATGGCGTATTATGATGACACTTAACACATCAAATCAAGTTACGGATAGATTACCATATTATTGTTCATAGGGTTAGATGTCTTCTTCGTCGGCGGAGGTGGTAGCGTAAGCTTGTAGTCTTCTGTGGATATTTTTCTGGCCTAATCTATAGTGAGCAGCCCCTTTGCAGTTGTTTATTGTTTGTAAGAACTTTTTAGTAGTTTTCTTAAGGTAGTCAAGGATTGTTGGCATTTTCAGTTCTTCCTGAAGTTGTTCATTTCTTATGAACCAAAGCGAATCTACTGTATCTTGGTGATGTTTGTTTTCGATGCATTGCTCCAGATGAGACAGGCATACATTGCTAACGGACGAATTAGCGACTTGTAAATTAGTAGTGAGTAGTCAATTTTGATTGTAGATTTTCGGTTGATTATTGGGTATAGTTTTCCCAACCTCACATTGCATAAGTTCAGCTTCTGGTTTATATGGTACTTCCAAGTTAAGCGCTTATCTAAGTGGACGCCCAAATATTTAACAGTTTTATCGCTCCACTCAATGTGAGTATTGTTAATTATTAATTGGTCAGGGCTTCTTATTTTTTTAAGGGAAAATATTTTGGCTTCAGACTTCATATGGTTGAGTGTTATGTTCCATTTTGTTAGCCGTCTGCTTATTTCGTTGACAGCCAGTTGTAGATGAGCTATAGCCTCTGTAAGATTAAAGCTTTGCGATATAATCACGGTATCGTCTGCGTACATAGCTAAGGTTTCATTAGTTAGTGGAATGTCTTTAACAAATATGTTAAATAACACTAGTCCTAAAACGCTTCCCTGTGGAACACCAGCCTTAATAGATTTGCTACTGGAGGTAGTTGAATTGATACGCACTACAAAGGTTTCATTCTCTAGAAATGAGCAGATTACTGATTTTACATAGTTTGATATTTGCAGCTGGATTAGTTTGTACTTAAGGCCTTCCAGCCAGACTCTATCGAATGTCTTAGCGATATCAAGAAAAATTATAGTTGGTAACTAAGTTACTCAATATTTACATTATTATTAAAATCGTACCATGACATAATTTATTTCGAGCTTACTTCATTATTTAAATTAATATGAGATACCATAACCTCATTTACGTCATTATTGTTATAATTTGCCTGATAGTATTTCTTTAAGTTATAAATATTTTGGGTATATTTATACCTATTTTCCCCAGGATAATTTAAAACATATGCATTTTCATCCACTTCTTTCACTACTTCATTATTTAAAAACGTATTAATATTCTTTATTATTATTGACGATTTCTTCAATCTTGTATTGTAGTAGTCATTTCTATATTTATCTTTTTGTCATTTCTTTTGTAAATTAGCTGTGATTTCATATTTGTTTTTGGTCATTCTAACTTCTTGTTTGATATCACATATCATCTCATCTATTTTTAGAACTCTATCGTTTAGTAGACATACTTCAGAATGTTTCTTCTTTAGTTTTATATTAGTTTCTTTTAACTGATTTTCGAGATATTCAATACGATCTTTTAAGTACATCGTTTCACAAGATACACATTCTTTTAAGTTGACATTCTTTTTCATTTCTGATGGTTTTATTCCCCCATTACATTTTAATGATTTAATTACCCCACTTTCTACTTTTAAGTGTGCTAATTCTTTATTCTCAATTTCTTGTACCTTTATTTGTTCTAAATCCAAATTGATCTTCTGCTAAGTTAGTTTCAATTTTGTATTATATTTGTGTAAGAGTTACTCGTAAGGATTTTCAAGTCATGATTTAATATACAGAACGTTCTCGCACGCACTCCCGGCCAAATAAGCCATACGCTAAATAAAATAAATAAATTTATTCTGTTTATATTTTCTTTTGTTTTATTAGTTTATTTCCCAACTTTTAGCTTCTGTTGTAGGCTTGTAGTTTCTTGTATATCTTATATTTCTAGTTGTTAGTCGTTACTACCATTCTGATCATTGCCTATGTCAGCTTCAGGATATGTTTCACTTGGTTTGATTTGTTTTACGTATTTTCTTCATGTGATTATATAGTGTAATCGGTATCTTTCAGTATCACCTGGTGTTATTCATATATATCTGCACCTTAGTGGTTGCTGTAACAGTGTATTTACAATCGTTACATCGTTCTCCATACAGAAGTCACGGTATAATAGGGATTTTACGACAACCCCGGACCGCACTTACCACAGGCTGGTCTGCGTTCGGAGGCAGCGGTATAAATGCAACGATCGTCGTAATCTAGTTTGCGAAAAGAGGGGGGCGTTCACGATACCCGTGAAGTGCGGTCCTGTCTTAGAACAGTGAAAATTTACGTTGTATGTCAAGGCGCCACCATTCAACCCGTAGCTGTATGAATC
Source organism: Agriotes lineatus (assembly GCA_940337035.1). NCBI lineage: Eukaryota > Metazoa > Arthropoda > Insecta > Coleoptera > Elateridae > Agriotes > Agriotes lineatus. The sequence goes on from OW679199.1 coordinate 139,191,747, forward strand.
TGCCTCTTTCTTAGTGGAATCAGCTGCCACTGGTGTAAAATACTTACGTGAAAGCTTAATTTCTTTCCAGCTAAAGACCCAATTGCTTTAGCTGTGCGAATTCAACTTTTCCTTACAATCTCTTAACAACTGTCCCCTCTCTTTATCTCACTCTAAACCGTTCTCATTTATGAGGAATCGTGATTCTATAGCTTATGTGTGCCGGTTCGCTATTCTCTTTCACTTCAGTCGACCTTCGGCCTCCCTCAAAGACGTTTGCAGAAGCTTCTCTGTGATTTTTTTTATTTGATCCAACAATATGGCCAGTGACCTTTCTCTGGACCGATTTCCATCAACCTCTCCCTGGAATATTAACTTTTCAAGGCACATATCGTCGCTGCGAACAACATGTCCAAAGTACTGTAAAATGCTACGTCGGCATTTTGTGGATAATTGGTCCTGGATTCCTAATTCGTTTAGGATCAAAACATTGGTTCTTTTTTTTCTGTCCAATCAAGATCACTCCAGTCAATAGCTAAACACAATTTCTGAATATAAGGCGCCTGGAATGCGCGTTTCCTCATTATTTAAGCGAATTGTCTTTCGCTCAAAGAAACAAAAATGTAGCTTAACAAATTGGATTTATTACACTTTTAAATGACTGGGACAGCATAACAAAACATGTAAAGTGTAAAAATTACAGCAGGCGACACGTAGACCATTTTAACAAATTGAAGCTCCTTTACTAACAATCAACGGAGTCTAATAAAATTTAAATAGGACAAATAAACACACAGAGCAAAAAAATATATAATAGAGAAAATATTCCTGTAAGCAAAGATAGAAAGCTTGACATAAAAACAGCTAGCCTGCGTTATACAGAGTTTAACTACCTTTGCACACAAACTTTTGTATTACTCATGCAACAAACTTCAAAGCAACACTCTATCACGTTAAATCGAATGTATTACTACTCAAGCGAGCGCCTCCTAATTTATGTACGTCACTGAGTACATCTCACAATTTAAAGGGACACTGTAAAACTCAATACAAGTACCTTTCCGCTGGAACCTTGGGCTTCGTTCGCGCACTCAAATTTTACATGTGTTTGCTCTCAAGGCTAGCGCACAAGTGACGGCTTCCCGCTTCCAAAATTGGCGCTCCGACTGCTGCCTCTCCTTTAGACTGGCGTTTAGCATCTCGTTTTATACACAAGGCACTTCGTCGCTCTCATAGCGTAAACGCTTTAATTTGGCTGAGAACTACGGTGTCTAAACGAACATGTATGCTTCCCATAAATTAACATGTCGTTGCGTGGGGTCAGAACGTTGGAGCCGAGGAGTAACAAAACGTGGCACAGCTGTCCTTCTTATTCTGTACGTACTTCGGCTGGAAACCTTGCAGATTAAAATCGAATTCGTTAAATACGATATAAAGCAAAGCGGCGTTAAGGATAAAAAATACTTTAACACAATCTCTGCCTTCTAGCGTTTCTTGTGCCTTGTTCCACAGTAGCTGCCTCGTTCTGGTCACCTACTACCGCATTCCAATCTCCTAACATAAACAGAATTTATTTGCTGTCAACATATTGTAAAAGTTGTTCTAGTTATGCGTATACTTGTTCTACTTTATTGATGCTATACCCAGATGTTGTCATAATACTTCTATTAGCGCTGTTTATCGGTTCAGATTTTACTTTCACTAAAATGTACTATAGAGCAGGCATGTCAAACATGCGGCTGTAGCGATTAATTGAACTAACTTAGATAATTCTGCAATCAATTTTATTAAATCACTTCAGTTAGTTGTTGTGTGCGGCCCTCATGACAACACAAATGCACCCATATGGCTCTCGGAGGACCCTCATTTTGACATGCCTGCTACAGAATATACATTCAATCTTTGTCCCCATTCCTTCTGTGGTATTATTCCCATTTCTATGATGTGGTTGCTGTCACTTGGATTGATAATGCGGTAGTTTCCATTCCAGAAGTCGCCTTCGTCTGTAAAATCGCTTATTCCCAGGGTTTCTATATTTAGTCACATGTACATAATCGTCGTACGTTCCACGTAGCTAGTCTTCTATAGGTTACTCATTTTTGGCTTTTGTTCTTATATTTGAATTCAGATCTGAGTTATCCTGTTTACCAATGATTCTCTCTGGAGCTGACCCCACCCGGGGATCCGATTGAGGGACTATTTTGCCGGATAATTTTGTCCCAGAAGAAACCAGCTATTGTATTTTAGCTGCAATGGGAAATCATATCGCAGTCCAGTAGCAGATAGGATGGATCTTCACCTACTGATTTTCAATCTGCAGCTGTTCTGATGTACGTATTCATCTTCATCTGCGGTTGATTCTGTAGAAGCTGATTCCCTTATTTTATTTACCCGGTAACCTTCCCCTACGCCCCACCTAGAGAGACGACCCAGGGAGGATTACTAGCAACCCCACACGGGGTGAACGATATTACACACAAAAATTGAAAACCCACCAAATAGCTTTAGGTATGTAGAAAAAAATATTAAGAGAACATTTTTTACAGAATAACAACTTAAACATGTTATTTTTTCTAAATCTACTTACCGTACTTACCAATCAACGGTGCATTTTACAATATTATTTAATTAATCATTTATTCCTACTGAAGTGTTCCTATTCAATTTTCCACTCAATTATGATAAATAGATGTTTTCTTCGAATCTGCTACGCTGCGCTACGCACTTAACATAGAATTGTGAGTAGATTAATGAAAGTGTGATATTTTGTTTTTATTAGATTTGCTATACATATGTCAGTAAACAGTGTATTGTGCCAAATTGATTTTGTTTCTGTTAAAAATCTGGCAACACTGAATGCGAAACATTTAAAAAAAAAATTTTTCCCCATACCAGATCAATAACAATATAATAGTATATTACTCTCGTCAAATCTGCCATACATCAACGAAAATGTAATATTTTCTTCCAATTGGATATACACAATTAATGTAGGTACAATACGGTATCCCCGTTGAGTTTACTGAGTATGGAAAATATTAGGTGTCAATATCCATTTCTCGCCAAAGTATACTTCAAACGTGTAGTTATTTCACGCTTTATCTAAATACTATATCGTGAACTTATATACTGTTTGAGGCTTTCGCAGTTACCCGAATTATTCTTCTTAACATAGCACTTAGGATTAGACCGCGTAGTATTTGTAGATGAACACCCAGCATTCTCTGACTTTATGTGCCTTACACTATGTGAACTTGAGCAAAAACCCGCGCGATGGCCATGCTCTTTGGTGGCTTGTGTTATTTGAGTATCTTGAGAACGAGGATACTTAGGCATATTTGGCCTTGTTGCTGTTTGTGCTTTCATATACACTAACGTTTCGCAAGACTTTGCAGCTTCCATCATCAGAGTGAAAGTCGCACTAAGAACTAAAGGTCGGTGTGGAGCTATTTATAGTCCTCTGTGCCAGGGGCGCGGAGTGGCGTAACGCTGATTGGTCGTTCGAGTGCAACGTAATCCGTGGGGCGTGGCCGTATGACGCACAGTGGTTGTAATGTTTTAGATCGTGTATCACAGGAGTCCATGTTTACTAAGCTTAAAACCATCACCCTGTTTATATTATTTGGATGTTTTTCTATTTCTATGGCCTCACGTATCACTCGCGGGAAGTAGTGCGGTATTCTGGCAAGTACTCTGGCGTGCTCAAATTCTAAGGTGTGCCCATTTGTAAACGTATGCTCAGCTACGGCTGATTTTGTGACAGGACACGTCCTATCTTATCAGTCGAGCCTTTAACGTAAGGTAGAAATGCTAAGCCTTCCAGAGAGCCTTTTGTGTCATAGTCTTGTCTAGCCTTTTTCGTATGGCGGTAGTTGTGTATCTGTTCAATTGTGAAGAGTCAAACAGATGTATGTTTTCTCTCTCTAGATTTTCCAGTGAATATGGATGCACAACAAACAGCAAAAAGGCCAAATCTGCCTAAGTATCCTCGTTCTCAAGATACTCAGACAACACGAGCCACCAAAGAGCATGGCCATCGCGTGGGTTTTTGCTCAAGTTCACAAGGTGCAAGGCACATTAAGCCAGAAAATGCTGGGTGTTCATCTACAAATACTACTCGGTCTAAGCCGAAATTCTATGTTAAGAAGAATAATTCGTACACTTATATCAAACCCGAAAATATATTATCGAAAAAGCTATATTATACAGGTAGTTGACGTTAAGAAATAAAATCAAACATCTTAGTTATGACTCATGATAGTATTAAAAGGGGCAACAACAGTCCGTGACCACCAACCACACCATTATACTGCTCTGTTTGGTTATTATTATGTGTTAATGATTTCCATTAAATACGGGTAAAATGTACATTTTTAAGAAACTAATTCGTTATTTTGCGTATTCATTATGGAAATTGATCTTACATACATCTATTCTGCCATCCGATGTTGGGAAGAGAAGGCCTCCACATAAAAATGCTACGTAGGAAAGAAATTCAAGTATGTTGTATATGATGCAATAACTATGCCATTTACCCTATGTTATATTGGAATTAGTGAAATAAAAAGGTCATAAACCATCTGACGTTAGTAAAGGTAATTATTGAAATGAACTTTGTAGGCAATTACTCGTCGAAACCGTCGGCACAATTACCAGAATGCCGCCACAAATCGATGATTTCCACGTTACCTTTTACCATTTGTAAGAGAAACTTATACATGATATGTTTATTCTGAATCGTCGAATCCTACCATGCACAGGGGCAATAAATAACCCCCGCAAAAAAAGCTAAAGGATGAAGCGCATAAATCCCGTGAAAAATTATGTTGCTGCCAATGAAGGGTTGCCTGTAAGTTTAGTAAATGATAACAGATGTAGACAACAATAACATCTATTTATTTATTTGAAAACACAAAAATAACATATTCGAACATACATATATGTAGCAAAGAAACATTTATATGTAGAGTACATGAATACCTTGGTTTATACGTAAATTACCGAAGTGAGTATTCCGCGAACGCCGGAGTGTCCTGTCATAAAGAAAGCAATTTTGACCTGGAATCTGACCAAGGTCATTCCGAAAGCTCAAAGTAAGCAGACTGGACACGTAATATCCAATCTGGAGACGCAATGCCTTGGCGTTCGCTCGTCTGTCATTATATAGCTCCCTCTTATGCAAGAAAAAGGGATTTATGACTTAACGCCTGCTTGAAACAATCCCGAGGCATTGTTGGGGTACAATATGTATTGTACTCTATCTTAGGCACTAGAGTTTCGGAATCCGATGTTTTATTGCAGTTTCAGGCTCCAGATTTATTACTTCCTGGGACGGTTGTGTCAACCGTTTTCCTATCGGGCTTCTTGACCGACGCGACGGGCACTTAAACACCCGCTCTATTCTTCACGCAAAAGGTCTTTGCAGCTGTTCGTTTCTACACCCCGATTGCGTCTTGGCGATAGAGTACTTGAGCGGGGTTTATTTTAAGTCTACGTTATCCGGCAAAGGTTGAACCCCCGTTTGCTATTTCGACTCGGAATAGGGGTTTGCTCCTTTTACACTTTCTCCTGAGAAGTTCATTTCAAATAGCTGGACCCTTTTGACTTTGCAGAAGGCGTGCTTACAATTACTCTTGTTTAGTGTTTTTCTACTCCTATTAGTTGCAACCCTATCCTGCTGTGACGATATGGCACATGGGTCATTTTTTGAAATAATGAAATAATATAAACGGCTTGAGACTTAGTGAAACGGCGGATGTAATTTGTCATACCGTGCTGCAAGCGCCACGTACACAAGTCAGTTTTTGACGTTAAAAAGTACTGCTTTACCCTGCGTCGCGATTTTTTCTAAACATCCACCGAGTTTAGCTCATATAACTGCACGCCGAATTTCACTTTTTATTAAAGCCTTTCGTGCTAAAGCTGCAGCATTCTTATGACATCGCATGTGAAGGAAAATTCCCGAAGCTCTTGGAAAGTTTGCTCTAGCTTTACCACACCTGTATGAGCAACTTTCGTGAAGAAAAAATCGTCATATGACAACAGGAGATGCGCGTGAAGGCGACGAGGGGCACGAGTAATTGACAAGCTTTGAATTCGCAACATCAGAGCGCCTGAAATTAACGCAAGTTCTGGAAGTTAACACGCCTTGCTAAACTGCAGAGGCGCCATAACGGGATCTGCAAGGAATTTCAGCTCACGAAACGGACTATTACCTAAAGAAGGTCGAGGTCATAAACGCTCGAAGATACAATGACTTCGTTAGCGCAACTAGAATTATGAGCTACTTCTGACTACCCCGGCCGACGAGTTGGGGGCCACGAATACCTTCGCTGACGCAAAAATCTCGAATACACAATGGCCGTTAGAGCATCCGCAGACATATTGTTTAAAGTTTTTGACCAAGCAACCTACTATTCGTGACAGCTAAGTCTCTATCAATCCCCGTTCACAAAATACAAACTATTTCCATCTTACTGGACTGAAGAGTCACAAAATATTGAACGAGATTGCTTCTTCTTTTGACCAAGATTAGGGTCGTGACAGATGGATGGAGTGCACAAAACAAGCTTGAAATTGGTATTTCCTATAGTTGGGACATTAATTTTTGTCAGCTGGAATTGATTGAAACCATCGTGAAGTACAGCAGACGCTCGATAACATGAACTAATTTAAACCAAGTGTGTTTACATTGTCGAAATGTTTACATTAGCGAGCTTTATTTTATTAATTTATTTATTTATCTATTGATACTAACCTTTACAGAAAAAAATATCCAATTACAAAAGTTAGATAAATACATATCTAAAATAACGTCGCGTTACGAAATCCACGAAATCTAAATATACAAACATAAAATGGCATTATTGAAAAGGAAGAAACACGAAGTCCTGATGACGATTAAATAAAAATTAATAATAATAATAAAAAATAATACTCTTGCTGCTTACGTAAACATAAATTTAAACTTATTCTAACAATTATGTTCGTATTTAATATATCACAATATAATAAATTAAATAAACTAACTCAGCTTACTTCGTTGATAAGCCGGTTCAAACAGAAACAAATCTAAAGTTCAGACCCATACCCAACATCGACCAAAGCAAATCAATACACCAAACACAAAAATCTTGAATTTTTTGTAAATGTGCCATGATAATAACACATACTGTACATGTAAATCATAATATAAATAAATAACTTATGTAGCAAAACGGAAAAGAGAGCCATATTCTTAATATGTACACTTGTGTTCATAAATATGGAATACAAGTATATTGCAACCGATTTTTGTAATATTTTAGTTTTGTAATACCGGTTGGTTTGAAATATCGATAAAGTGAAATTGTTTGTTATATCAAATTACAAGAAAATAGTTAAATAAAAATATCGTATAAAAAATTTATTTAATAATGCGAATAATACGACTTTTCAAATCAGTCCAACAGTAAGTGTATTCCATTTTTATGAGCACAAGTGTACAACAATAAAACAAAAATATTAATAATAATTCGGGGATTTAAAGAATTTGATTGGGGTTGTTTTAAAATTAGTAAAAGATTGACCAAACATCTAATTTACTCTGCATTTTGTTGTAACCATCACATATTCGATTTACCGGGGAAAAATGTAACATATTAGTTCTAGCCCTTTGAACATAAATAAATAATACAAATATATAAATAATAATAAACACATTATTAAAAGAAACGTTTAATAACACAATAAAAAACAAAATATATTATGACAGCGATAAGTAATACACATTTTTAATGAGAAGAAAAATAAGCTGCTATTTTATTCTGCATAAATTAGCGCCTGTGTTCAACAATGATTAAAATGAAATGCAAATGCATCATAAACACCCATCCGATCGACTCAGCTGTGTCGGCGACTAATCTGTTTTGCAGAGGGGAATCTCCTACATAAATTGGCGACTAACCGTCGCCAAGAACTGTTTACGTTATCAAACTGTACAGGTTGTTTACGTTATCGGGCGATATTTTCATTATCCGGTGTTTACGTTATCTAGCGCTTGCTGTACTTGCAAATATTATCAAGGTGCATCGATTATTCGTGTAGGTTTAGACACTCGAGTGATTGACTGGAAGAATACTGTTATAGAACTTATAAACCTCTAAAAATTTGAATTTGAAATATGTATAAAGAGATTATAGATGAATAAATGAATGAATTAATGTATTAGGGTTATCTGTTTCCACCATATTGGATCCTCTACTGATTTATAAAAGTATCCAATCTTCAATTAGAAAGTCACTGTAGTTTTTGCTACTGATTTGTTTTCCATTAGACCATGTCCGGTAATCAACGGTACCTTGTAGGTACCAAATTAGAGAACGTGCAATATCTTACTCACGTAGAATATACTTACCACACCTAACATTGAATCGTAGTATCGTACCAAATTAATGAAAGTATAATATCGCTTTCCTTTGAATCTATTAACGAAAGCCTTTAATCCATGTCACCATAATCAACATTAAATATACTAAACTCGCTGAAGTGTCATATTGTATGCTTGCTGAATCTACCACTCACCAATAAATGTGAAATTGAACAAGGTGAATAAAAGATTAATCATTTGTCGTAACCTCTCGATCAATCGCGACCAACCTAAAATTATTTGAAAGGTCTCATAACTATCTAGATCAATTTCGTGGAGACAGTAGCCTGTTGTTGGCTTTAAGGGAAAGTCGGAAAATTACGTTTAATGAAGTGTATCGTGCCGGATGGATGTAAGCACGCTAACTTAAGAAGACGTTAGCTATTAGGATGATTTTTGTGTCACTTTGTGTGGAATATAAACTAAAAAGCTTTTGAGAGAGATTGGTCGTTTTTTTGTATGTATTTCTCGGTTTGTATTCGCTTTACCAGCAATATATCTTACGAGGATGCGTAATTACTCTGTCTGAGTGGTGTAGTGACAAAGTCCTTGACTGTCAATCCTCAGGTAGAAAGTTCGATAAGCGGCCCGGGCAATTTTATTTTAAATATCCAGAGATAAACATTTTTACATTTATATTTGAACTGACATTTTCGGCGCTCTCTCTCTCTCTCACACTGTCTGTTAACGATATTGATAAATCGTCGACTCAATTTTAAATCCATTTCCTCCGTCTAGGTTTGGCAGTAATTAGTTTCCGTCTCCACTGAGAATAATCTGCAGCTGAGGTCGTCGCACATATGGAGCGATTATGTAGATAACAGAATATGATAACGGCCATACCATACTGAGAGCTGAGATTCTACAGAATAAGAAGAATGAGTGTGTCTTAAGTAGCTGGCATCCCAAAGAGCATGGCAGAAACCGCTCCATGTCAACACTCTGTCGAAGTATTGATAATGAGCTTGCACCATCTCATCTTGTATCTTTATGCAGTTACACAGATTGCACCATCTTGCAAGAACCATTGTAAAAACAAGACCAATTTAACTATGAAGTTGTAGGAATTTTACTGAATTCATATCGAACTACAAGCTTATTAGAAGGCCGAAAGGAGTCAAAAAGAAAATACTCTAATATAAAATATGTTCTTAAAATATTACATTTGAAAGAAATTCTATAAATGAAAAAATATTGCAACATATGTTCAAATAAGCCCCTCTCCGGAGATAAGAAATATCTTATTAGAAGATCACAATATTCGCTAACATAAATTAGGTCCGATGATTTGGAATACATTTTCTATTTTCAAAAGCAACTCTTCAGGATTGTTAATCCTGTTCTTCTTAAAATCAGAAATTTTAAATTTAAGGTGTTCTTGTAGAAGTTGGAGATGAATCATGAGATCTAGTTGTCGACAAAATGGTTGTCTCGTTCGCTTAGTACTCTGTTTGGAAACGTATTGTTCAAGTATTCATTGTGAGAAGGACGACTATCTTGCTGAAATCAGCTATTATTCATTTCTCTTTCTATCCGTCGAAGTTCCGAAACGATGTGGGATCTAGGGGGGGTTGCGAGGACTCGCGTGTTGCTGGCCCCAACTTCAATCACTTGATGCCATCTGCTACATCTTGCTGCCATCTGCTACATCTTGCTGCGACCATCTGGCTTTCTTGTAACCCCTGGTGGGGCCAGACGATTTCGTGTGGCATCTTCTTGTGACCTGGTAGCTTTTGTGGCGAAGATAGTTCCGTACAAATTACAGCATGTGCTTTACATACTTTGAATCCAACTTGCAGGAAAACATAAGAAGCTTCCAAAAAGACGCATATATACATGAAAAACGTTTACCGACTGTTCTGAAAATATTTTGGCAATCAAATTAATTATAAAACTACAAATAAGAGATTCATAAACAGTGTTAAATCGGTAAAAACCTATACTGGGGCCGATGTACCAGCAAATCACAATTCTTATTGTCGGCTTAAATCAGATTGCGATTTAAAAAGATTTCCCAAAAATTTAAACAAATAGTAAAATTGGACACGAAAAAAGAAAGAACGAAAAATTACGTGACAGTATCATAAAGAGAATGGAAAGCAACCTTACTGCTTATCTCAGACGCGAAACTGATGTCGAGACCCAGTCGACTAGGCTGAACAATATTACCCTTAAAGTTCAAGGAACTACTCTCAACTAACATTGAAATCAGAATTGATAAAAATCTAGTTCTTATGGGTCAGTGAAAAAAGCACAGAATCCAGAATGGGGCTAAATACAAAAAAAATCATTTAGTAATCAGAAGGAAAACAAGATACGCATATGATAGAAATAATTATGACAGTAAGAGACACCTCGGAAAACGAAGACCTTTCTGGTTAAAGAAATTTAGACAGTGTTTCGGTTAGTCCACTGTGCAGCTTTTTCCGGAAGCTATGAATAAAATTAAAATTTCCAACATAGTAGCCACCATGATCGCAAACGATGTTTAAAGCAATCGAAGGACTAGAAGAGAAGAAAGAGTCCTGTCTAAGACAAATGTTAAAATGTTATCAAAAAACCCGAGGTAAAACATTCCAAACAGTTCATGCTATAGTAAATAAATTCTGGACTCTTCAAAATAATATCAAAATTACAGTAAAACGAGGAAAATGTTCTGGAAGAAAAAATGGCGCTGCTGATTGAATGAACAAGAAAGGTGCAATCAAAAGGAGTTCACCTTTTTGTAGAAGTCGCAGTTAATACGTACACTCTGAAACAGACTAACAAAAGGGCATTGAATTTATTGGCCAGGGGTAGATAAACAAGAAGAGGAAAAGAATGTGTAGGTTTAATAATAAGTCTACAGAAAATATAAAATATAACGGGAGAACGATATTTAAATGAAAGGTTTGTGTCAATAGGTGTAAAATGAAACGACCTATAAATATTGACAATAATAATAACGTATGCCCCTAACGACGACGCCGACGCATCAAAGGCAGATAAGCACAATTTCTATGAAAAATTACAGAGCTAAATAGATAACAAAGGCGGTAACATCATTCTAATGGGGGATCCGAACGGCAGAGTAGGTAATTCTAACAGAGGAGCAAAAAGAATTATGGATACTCATGGCGTATTAATAGTAAATAACAATGGAGAAACAATATTAGAGCTATGTATGGAAGATGACCTTATAATAACGAATACAATATTTAAGCATACATAAATTCACCAGAGAACATTGCGGACAGAAGAAATCTATAATATGCTACTTTCTAATAAGCAGAGAAAGATGTAAAGGCGAAACGAGAAGTAGAAATAGGTAACGACTACTATTTGGTAGTGATGAATATAAATTTAAACAGAAACAGCATCAAGAAAGACATAGAAAAGTTATAAAAGAAAAGATTAAGAACTACAAACTGAGGAACGCGAAAACGAAAGAAAAATACCAAACAAGAAACGACTACAAAGCTTACAAAGAATCAAGAACAGAAGTATAAAAATCTTATGAAAAGTTGAAACAATATCGTTAGAGAGGATCTGGCAACAGAGTAAAGGAAAGCTATTCAGAAAATCAATAATTATTTTATTACACATGGAAAAAATAAGACAGAAAAAGACGACAACATTAAAAAAAACCTGTACAGCGCTTTACTCAAAACTTCCCTCGCAAGGGGACGTTATTACACCAAACAATTTTAAAAATCAATGGAAAAAAGGGGTAGTAATACTGAAACAATAAAAGGAAAGACTTGGTAATGCGAATTAAATCAATTTCAAATAAAAAAACATTGCCGGCGATGGGATTTGAACAACAGCGCCTGCGAACGTGAATTTAAATCCGGCCGTGTGATCCACGGGCCCATCGAGGACCTCTCCCGGCTTTGCGACACCCGGCTGTATTTAATAGAATGGATCTATTGTTGAAACTTTTTGACTCTTCTACGACAATGCCCTGTATCTGTTGGATCTCATTGTCGTCAAATGTAAAGCCTGGCCTATGTGCAAATTATTACTTTTATCTATTTTTCAGTTACCGCAAAAATAAACAACATTTTATTTTTGAAGGTGCTCACACTGTATATATTTGTCTGAAATTGTCTCGGTTACATGCCAGGTAGACATCTGCATGCATAATATTATCTTCTTCCAACAAATGGTTTTTGAGTTTTATACCGCCAACAGACAGACGGAATTGACAAAACCTGTTTTTCGTTATCTAGGGACACTGAAACGTAAAGATCTGAAGAATTCTCGGAAGGTGATTTTTTCGCGATTACAATACTTCCTTCGTCTTTTAGACGAGGGAAGTAATATATGACAAACAAGGAAATGTATTGACTAAAGAGGATGCTATTATGCAAATATGGAGGCGCTAGGTTTAAAAAGAGTGTTCGAAACCAAAACACAAGGAAAAACACAACAAGTCAGAAGACTAAGAAAAAGGTAGATAGAGGACGTGAAGAATTGCAAGTTATACTTTATGAATTACAATTGAAAAGGAGGCGTTACAAAAAGCCAAACTTTGTTCGAATACTGAAATTTACTAAAAATAAAAGTTATTTATTGTAAAAGTATAGAAGGTCAAAGCCATCCCGATACCCTTATTCGAAACAATTTATTTCAATGCACGAGATAATAATGAACATATGCAGAGACATGATACTCAAAAGTACAAAGCTTTAACTTCACATTCGAGGCGCGTCTGGTAGAACTCGGACGAATTGAAAATATTATACCTCTTATATAATGCATAACACTACACGCCGTGTTAAACCGGCAAAAGTACAAAAGCTTCATTCAACGGTTTACTATTTTTGGGTTTTTGTAAACAAACTTCCCATTACTGTTAATAGGGATATTGTCACAGAAAATAATTAGTTATTATGCCTATTGGCTGTGTTTTTTAAAACTACGTACACAAGTACATTTCATTTAATAATAAGGTTTCATTACTGCCTTACTGAATTTGAACGACGCGACGGTCCGTTTAAACATACCCTTATTATGTCTTTGATAATTGTCTACTGTGCAGCAGTCCTACATTTTAAATGCGGCATACGCCGCGGGATACAGCTAGTATTTATTAATGTTCGGTCAGTATTCAAAACGGTGAATACCTTGGGTTCGGTTCCAAAACCAATCCGTTCAATAAAAAACATCATTCAAAGAATTGAGCATATACTGAATTGAAAAATATAAAACATTAATCTAATTGTATTGATTTCAACTATACGTCAAATTATGGAAATCGTATGTATTTTACTTGCCTGAATGTCTATTTTCCTATTCGGTTGATTTGGATAAAGGTTACTTATCGATTCTTACAAATGAAATCAAAGCTTGTGGAGCAAGCACTGAGTTGCATATACACGAGATGCCACAAAAGATAAACGTTGCTTTGTTAACTTTAATGTATTAACTTTTAGTTGCGCTGATAAGGGGAATAGATTTTCTTCCTCTGAAACGTTCATATATCGATCATTTTAATTTTTTAGTGTGGGTATCATACCCAAAATAGTCATGAGCATTAGAACGCCACAGAGAAATTTTAGACGTTAGTTCGGCAAGCCATCCATCCGTCAATCTTATACGTAGTTTCACAGCTAAAACGTAAAAATGAATAAAAGTTTTGTATCGAAATATTTCATACAAGTTAGAGCAGTTGTCAGGTGTAGTATACCGAGGGAGATGCAATTATAATTGTTCGAGTTATACGAGGGCAATCCCAAATATAAGGTCTCCAAAGCGCTGGAGCCTCGGGGGAACTTTTCGTGCGGCTCTTGCCCACACTGCCGTGTTTGTTGGTTCCCCCACTCTTAAACAAGCCAACGTTTACCCCGCGGGTATGCACAGTTTTGGCTAGGCAGCTGTTCGTAATGAAGCTGCCGCTTGCCGCAGGTGCGAAATTCGCTCAGTTATTCGGTTCTTGAACGCAAAAAGCGTTAAACCAATCGAAATTCATTGCCAATTGACGGGAGTGTATGGAGAGTCGTGCATGGATGTCAAAAACATTTGCAAGCGGTGTAGGGAGTTTACGGCTGGTTGTATGGAAATTCACGACGAAGAACGAAGCAATCATGTTTGACGATCGGAGAATCACTCTCGATGATCTCTGCCTTTTGCGTCCTGAGGTTTTTCGAAGCGACGATGACGAGGTGAAAGAAGTGGTTCATCGCTTCTTCAATGAAATGGCGTCGAGCGGGTATGACATGGGCATACAAAAACTGCTACAGCGCCTACAAGAATGCATCGACCAAAATGGCGATTATGCAGAAAAATCATACTTATATAATAATGCAAAACACTACATGCCGTGTTAAACGAGCAAAAGTACCATGGTTGCATTCGACCGTTACTATTTTAGGGTTTATGTAAAGAAACTTCCCGTTACTTTTAATAGCGATATTATCACAGAAAATAATTACTTATTATGTCTATTGGTTGTGTTTTTTAAAACTACGAACACATCTACGAACACAAGTACATTTCATTTAATAATAAAGAGAATTCATTTCTGTCATACTGAAATCGCACAGGCACTACCTTTAACACACCCTTAGAAGGCGTGTCGTTGAAGTTTCGGTTGACGGTTGACATGGCACTCTGCCACGATTTTACCTGTATAATTTATCGCACTTACGATTTTATATTTCATTTGCACCAAGAAAACAACAGTTATTTTGAGAGCTAGCTATCTACTTTGGAATTGTTTGCAGGTATATCAATGAGAATTATTTTGTATTAAATTGTTTTGTTCAGATATATTTTTGTGTAATAACTATCGTAATATTACTTAAAATTCTGTCATTCACGTTTATTGTATTCAATTTTCCTCAAGATTTGTTAATTACAGTTGTGCAATGCGCATCAAATTGGTTTTTCATCATTTTACATGAAAATAAGCTTCCTGTATCCTAAAAGTGTACGCCACGCTGCCATATTTAATGTTCCAAAACACTGTTGCTAATGTGTTAAATGGGTTGCCTATATTACAGTGATCATGTGGTCTTTGGGCTTTTTTGATGGCACTGTACTAACGCGCGAAACTTTAAATGCGGCATGCGCCGCGGGCTGCAGCTAGTAGAGGAATAATCTAGCTTTAAAATGATGTATCAATTATTTAAAATAAACGTCTTTTTCGATTCTAAAAAACTAGGAGACCCTATTTTTGGGATTACCCTCATAGTATTGGCAGGCACTAAACGCTGAAGTTATTAGTGGCAGTAGAACATTAAACTTAATCGAATAATCGTTGAGCGCAATAGCAGTTCTCGTATTTTAATTGGTCAAGATGTTGGAAATAGTCGAAGAGTTAGTACTCACATGGGCTTTTTTTTCGATAACATAAGACGTTTTCCTAAAGACTTTATAGTTTTCAAATTATAAGATAATTGAGTTATATTATTATAAGATGATTGAGACTTTTTAGTTCTGTACTGTAGTACTTGTATTGAAGTAGTAATACCAAAAGAGTTAATTCGCTGCAAATTGTTGCATAACAACGAAGACAAGTATAAATTTTACAAATTTTCCTTTAAGTTTTGTAGAGTTTCTCAGCTATGAATCTGCTTCAATCCAATTAATCAATAAAAATTGCAAAGTAGTGCTGGGATTAGACAAGATTATTTTATGAATGCAGGTGAACAACAACAAACTTTTTATTTCTACGTATTTAGAATACGTAGTTTATTATTTACAGTGAGGCATTGCCTTAATTACACGCTGTAAACACCCCACATGAAAGTTTGATCAGTTTTATCGCTCTAAAACCATATAGGCTAGCTTAATGTCGTGTTACATTGGCTTTAATGTGTATAAATAAAATAATGACTGAACTGCGGAGCGCAATAACGAACTTACTCCAGGGAAGCGAATAGGTTTGGTTCTTTTTCTCGGACTTGAAATCGGAATAGAAATGGATCGACGCGGTTTCGCTTGGCAATCGTTCTTAACTGAGTAGCAACTGCATTATGTACTCAAGAAATTTCAACTCCGCAATTAGGAGCTCTAAAAATCCAAGAGAAGAACCCGATCTCAACAACGCTGAGATCGTTAACCCCTCAAAAAGACCAAGGCTGAACGATGAATTTATTCTAAACTAGTCAGAGAGACCAACAGCAACACCACCATTGCTGACCGGAATGCTATCATCTGAACTGAATGTTGGTAAATACGAGTATGTTAATGCGCCCAGAAATATTCCCGATCATATAAGATACCAATTAATAACAAATCCATGGACACCACCTCCATCATACAATTTTAACCATGACGTTGAAGGTGGTCAAAGGTCTTTCAATAAAAATTGTCCATGGGATCATAAATTATTGCTTATATATTCGGTTAGTTTAAAAGGTGCTTTGTGCAAACATCGGTAGTTTTTCAACCAAAATTACAACGTGGTGTACAAGGAACTTTCATTAAAAGCGCTTTTATACGGTACAAGCATTTTGAGAAAAATATAGAGTTCATATTAATAGATATTATTAGTAATCGCGGCTAATCCATAATCGAAAAAATAAAACATAATGTTGAAAGTAAAATTAAATCAAATCGAGATAAACTTGGTAAGATAATTTCAACAATTATATTCTGCGGTACCCATGATTTCGCATTGCGTCGTAACTTGAGCGATTGTAGAAACCTTATTGATCTGTTAAGTTTTAGGATTGAAGGTGTAACGCCCCATTTCATTTGTGCGTTCCTTGAGAACCACTTCTCCAATGCTGGCTCACATCTCTAATATAAATAATCCCGCGCGCATTTATTTCCAGCAAAGTCGCGCGAAGGAATGTTGAATTTTCGACAAAAATGCTAAACTTCCAGATAAAGAGGCCGAACTTGAAATTTTCGAGTTGCTTTCTTCGATTTAGGGCGCTCATCGAGGGCGGCTATGAACGTCGACTAAATAAGGCCTTGATCCAAGTAGCCTATGCTTTTAGCAGTCTTTTTTTTCTGTCAACAATTGCGGCGTACGCTTCCAGCGGCGTCACTTGAAAATATGTTAGGCCCGATTTCCATCTTAGGATGGGATATTTCCTTGTATTTTTTCTTGTTTCGGTACTAATTAAGTGGTAATTAGGCCTTTATCATCCGGTGTAATGTCCTGGCGGCAATAGCCCCCTTGGAATTTTCTGGTGTACTGCCGATTAGCACAAGTTTTGAGCCAAGGTCGTTCAAGATAAATTCAAACCAGGAATGCGGCGTTTCGCATGAAGTCTTCGCACCTGGTGACTGCATTCGAGGGCGCCCTGGAGAAGCGTTTCACACCGCATTAAGTACATAGTCATTTGCTATTCAGCATTTTAATTGTGTTGATAAGGGCATTTTTGCCTGCTATGAATTGCGTATTATTAACAAAGGGCTCTGGGAGTAAAATCGCACTGGTTTACGTAAATTCCATAGTTTTATCAAATGTTAGTGCGTTTTCACCTAAGGGTCAGCTGAAAACATGCCTGTATGTACCCTGTAAAACAGTGTGACCTTGAGCGGTCGGCTTTTCTCAATTTCAAGTTTTACCTGTTTGGCAAGCTTGGGTTCGAGCGCTTCTTTTATCAGCGAAGCCGTTAATTTTGTTGGCAATACAAATTTCATATTTGTGGTTTTGTACAATGAGTTCGAATTTTATTTACATTGAAATATATTTGTGTTATGATTTGGGTGACTCCAAACTTAATTAATTGTTATTTACTATTTCTGGGCCTTATTGAGCTTCCAGCCTTAATTATGCTTGTTAATTGTTACCCTGTTGATAAATATTAAATCTATTAACTGTTGCTGGTTTATGTAATTTTTTAAATTTTTTATACTACGACCCAAGGGTCATAGTACAAATAATATAAATAATCGAACCTGATCGTGTTCTTTTGAGATTTAGGTTCAGGTAAGAAATTTCACATGGTAGGTAGTGATTTGTTTTGGACTGGCGCCCATTTGTATACATTTATGAAGTTTTTTTTTGTAACCGTACGCACCGCTGCCTGGTTACACCATATTATGCCGTGAGTTAGAGTTAGCTAGGGCTTTGATACCCCCCCCCCCCCGCTTAATAGTGGTACAAAAGTAGGGACAATATATTAAAGGAGCATTTTTCATATTGTAATCCAACGAAAAAGTACATATCGGTCCGACTTCAAAACGAATTGATTGGCATTTGCTAATTCGAGAACAAATTATTGAGACTGTTAAAATAAATATTACAGAAGTGAAGAGTCAGAGGGATACACTTCTAATATTTTTCGAAGCGATAGAGACAATTGCAATGAAACATTTTTTAGTATATTTGCAATGGCTATGAATTTTGCAGAAGAACAGGATGTATAGTTAAAAATTCCTCAAAGATGCCCTAAGCAAACAATGAGATCAAACTACAGTGGAAAGCCAGCAGAGGCATATTATCGCCAAAGTAGGTTTATACCATATTTATATTCTCTAATAATTTAGCTAGATTTTAAAATCCAACTATAAACGCTATTAATTTGCAAAATCTACTTCCTAAAAAAAGTTTAAAATGTCTAAAGACAGGTATAATGTTTAATGACTGATTAGTTTATATCAAAATGATAACTTTAAATAAGAATCCCTTCTATGGTTTCTATGGTTTTAATTTTGAAAATGCTTTCAAGATGATATTAATACATTATCCATAGAAGACTTACTACAGAAAGCCAAATTGTTTTACCCCGCAATTTATAAGAGAAATACCATAGAAATATCGTTTAGCACTTTACGCCGAGTAAAAAGTTGGCGGAAAATCGCCTTAGCGGTTTCTGCATGATGAGCATACATCGAGATTTAATTTTGGCTGAGAAATTACCATGTATTAACAAGGTAATAGAACGTTTCGGAGAAACTCGCGCTGAATACAATTTTTATTTTCATCCGAATGAAAAGTATCCTTAGTGTCCGCGATGCTCCTCAAATTTATGCAAGCCTTCGATTTGCGTAGTTCCGGGAATTACTTCTTGCACTCGTTCAGGACACACTTCGGAACATAAATTGTATAAGTTATATAACTAGGTTGTTTTACTGAAAGGGGTTTACACTTGATAAAAGGAGAGGAAGGATTTTGATAAAAAGTGACTGAAGTAGTCAGACCCTTAGACCCATTACACCCCTTAGACATTTTTAGCCTGCGTCGGTCACAAGTAAATACACCTCAGAATTTAGAAATATATTAAAAATTATTAAACAAATACAGTCTTTCTATACAATTGCATGTTGCATGTTGCTGCTTTTTGAACTCAAAACCTAGCATTGATATAGGCACAAAAAATATGACGTTCGCATAATAACACTTCGCCGGTCAACAACGTGTGTAAATCTGACCTAGTGATAGTATTACATACACGACAGTCTGCATAAAACTTCCTTGTCGTAACGTAACTCAACCCAGTAAGACGATGTTAGCTGAATCTTGTGTACAAATATTGCACATGCGGTGATCTAGTTTTTATAGTCGATTTCCGCTTTCGCACTATTTCACTTAATTCCACTAAATTGTTTTGTTCCAGTACCTAGATAAGTAGTTGTGTTGTACGGAGGTATCAAGAAAAAAAGAAGTTGTTCTTAAGGCCTGGTAATAGTACTTTACGTTACAAGACCGGAATGTAGTGTTTTGCAGGTCGAGCCAAGCTTAGAGAGACCTACAAAAGACTTTCCAGTCGTGTATCGTACATTTTTTTTACGACATCCGGGTCCATACTTTCAGACTTGCGAATTCCTTTTCGAAAACTCAAAAAAAAATATATGCCATTAGTATGTATTATTTGACTTATCCAAACAATAACACAAACTTGTTTCCATAGTAACGAAGGCATCAGGAACCGGCAAAAGCTTTTACCGGTCCCTGATGCCCGTTTTCCGATCTTGACCGGCAAAACGTTACATTCTGGCGAAAAAATTCGCCAGAAAGTGCATATTTTCTGGTCGGCCGTAAAAAAATATTTTAACTAAGTATAAACTTCAAAATATACTACCCCTGGACAAAAAATAAGCGGACGTCCATGCGAACACTTACAAACAATAAGAACTGTTGTTGAAAACGTAACTGATATGGGTGTCATTCGTAGACTATAAGAAAAGCGTTCGACACAGTAAAAATATGGGGCGTAATTATTTATCATGTTTGCTTACCGCTGTGTAACAAGTGACGCGGTGACACGATGGCCGCTTGTGGACGAAGTGTGCCCGATCTCTGTCGATGAAAAGGTGACAGACCACTGCTGGTACAATATGCATTTATATACAGATTGCGGCAGGCAACTAGGACCATAGCAAAAACAAGGGGACTTTACATGTGACCGTAATTCTATTTAAAAAATTAATAAATCGAATAGATACCTTGTATTTATAATGATCCTAACGACCTACCACTATCGCACATTGATTGTTCGTTTGTTAAACACCACGACGGTCACATGCAAACACAGAAAAAATAAAAATAAAACAGGGGTTAAACAGGGAGACAATATGTCACCCAAATTATGCATATTAACTCTACAATACGCATTTAAAAACATGGACACTGGGATGAAAGATGTCTAAATATTGAAGGAGACTACATCACTTGAGATTTTCTGGTGATGTAATAATCATAGCAAAGGCGAAAGAAAAACTAGTTAGTATGCTGACAAGTTTTTGTTTTTAAAAATCTACATAGCATTGCACATAATCCTTAACCAACTGTTTTCACTCTACCTAAGTACCGATTTACTAGCATTGATTTTGATTATATAAAAAGATGTTTCAGGTTGACTTTCTTAATATAACTTCCCTAGCATAGCTCAAACTAGCAAACCGGACACGTAGATTTTATTCTCTTTAGTTGATCTAATATTACCAAATTTGAGTTTGAATGACATTCTCGAGTATTTCATGACGCATGCCGAATGATTCACCGTTCATTTGTACATACTTAAAATAAAAACTTTTAATTACAAGATTCAAACATCCTATTTACGTTTTTCAGATATTGCAGGGACTGGCTTTCATACATCGCCACGGATTTTTCCACAGAGACCTAAAGCCCGAGAATCTATTGTGTTCCGGACCAGAGCTAGTAAAAATCGCCGACTTCGGCTTAGTGCGCGAGATTCGCTCACGACCCCCCTACACAGACTATGTGTCGACGAGGTGGTATCGGGCGCCAGAAGTTCTTCTGCATTCGACCGTGTATGGTACACCGATCGACCTCTGGGCTGTAGGGTGCATTGCCAGCGAAATCTACACCTTCAGACCCCTTTTTCCCGGTACCACAGAAACCGACCAGTTGTATAAGATTTGCGCGCTACTTGGCACGCCAGAGAAAGTAAGTCTAAGCAGTTGTGGAGAGTGAATACCAGTTGTTGAAATTTGCAGAAGCACTGGCCCGAGGGGTACCAGCTGGCAGGGGCGGTCGGTTTTAAGTTTCCTCACTTTACTAGCACACCCATCTCAGCTGTAGTTCCGCAAGCAAGCGAAGTAGGCGTCAATTTGATAGAGATTATGTTGGACTGGAACTCAGCTAGAAGGCCGACTGCCCAGTCGGCTTTGAAGCACTCGTACTTTCAGGTATGTTTTTACCTAAAAAATAACACACAATTACAGGAGTAACGATGTTCCTAGTTTTTCTAGTAATACCTAAATTATTATTAGTTATAGACGACAGCTTGAGATCATTATTTTTGTGAATGTTAAACAGTTTAGTCTTGTAATTTTGAAATAGTCTATATTATTTGATGAGTAAGGCTACAAAAACAAGTTAAAACTCTGAAAATTAATTTAGAAGAAAAATAGTAGTAAAGTAATATAACTTCTGCTGCACTTCCGGTGGTTCTGAACTTGGCTAAGTCGGCCATTTGGTGGCCGCTATGTTTGCATGTCCTGTGGAACTGGTGTGTAGTGAAATTGTCAGAAGATCCTGTTTTCCCCATAGGTTAATCACTTAAAAATTACTCGACAAATTGCGTAATTTCCACTGATTTCATAAAATTCTGTAATAATTCGTAATATTGCATAATACTTTCATCGATATTATAAATTATTAAAATTTATTAATAATTTCATGGTAGGTACATCTTGAATGTCATAAAGCAGGTGCTCAGCAAACATTCAAGTTAATTTTGGTCTCGACAACCATTGCAACTCTAGCAAACTTCCAAAAGGCAACCATCTTAAATGTCTCCATTTTACTGCTGGATATAAAATCGTTTAATTACAACTATTTTTTTCAATTTTCTTGAAGGAAGCTGAAAATATATTAACCAAAGAACAGAGGCTTTAGACAAATGTATGAAAAAGTTGCTCAATGAAACGTCAAAAGAATTTTATTCACGACAACCCTAGCTTCACCCAAAAACCGTAGTTCCATTAGACAATTGTTGAATCAAACATGGAGTTAAGACACAGTAATAAGTAAAAGTGCACCGATAGCTTAGTGAAGAAGGGGGGGAGGAGGTACTGCTGTAGGTTTGCTTGCTTTCCACACGTCGAAATGGGTTATAGATGCTATAAAGCTACTTGACAAATTTGGAAAAAATTGCTAGGCGCCACCTGTTGTCTAAGCCCGGAGATATCGTGGGAAACTTTTAAATATAGTATGAGCAAAAAGTAACTCCATCAAAGATACCTTTGGAATTTTGAAGTCATGTGTATTATAACACCAGAAAATTAGGAGCTGTCATTTGACATTTCTTATTATTGCGTAATAATTCTTTTTGTCAATAATTTCTGAATAATTTATTTTAAAAATGTTACCAGAACGTAAAATATTTATAATAGAAGCATCAAAATGGACAATTAATTGTAATTGGCAGTACTCTGCATATGCTTGTTTAAACGAATTTAAAGAAAGATTTCGTAACGTTGAAAGCAGCAGACTTTTTTTATCAAGTACGACGTACTGTAGCTGCTTTCAGGAAAATGTGTAGTGTAGCAGACAGACCAAAAAGTGGTAGACCACATATGGGAACTGCGGAACAAATCGCAGATGTCCAATATCGAATGCAAAACGAACCATCCACATCATCCGAAGGCTTGCTCAAGAAGTGAATTTGAGTTATGGTACATGCCGTACAATTCTAAAAAAAGATTTAAATATGCATCTATACAAACGACAAATGTATCAAGGGCTCTTACCTCCAAATTACAATAAAATAATTTTATACTGTAACTGGTTTTCGCAAACTTTAAATAATGATGTTTTGGATTTAACTTTTTTTTCTGATTAGTGGTTTTACTTAAATGGCTACATTAATTCACAAGTAATGCGCTTATGGAACGCTGATAATCCACATTTCTTTTCTGAAGCTTCTTTGCATTGCTCCAAAGTAGGCGTTTGGGTAGCATGCTCTCGCCGGAGAATTATCGGACCAATATTCTTTGAAGATAGAATAAATGCCGAAAGATATCAAAATAACATTTTTGAAGAATTTGTGAATCAACTCCATGACGATGAAATTCGACAAGGATACTTGCAACAAGATAACGCAACACCTCATGTAACTGGAACCACGTTGAAATATCTACAGCGGTTCTTTGATGACTGAATAATTTCAAAAGAGGCGTTTGGCCACCCAGATCTTGTGATCTCATCCTTTTGGATTACTTTTTATTTCCACTTCTAAAAAATTCAGTATTTAAAACACCTGTACATACGATTTTAGAGCTAAAAGAATCACCATTTAATAACTCCAGAACTGTTGCAAGTGTCTTCGAAAATATGAAACGCCGTGTGAGGCTATGCTTGCAAGAAGGCATTTTCAGCACCTCTTGTAAATGTGTATAAACTGTAAAATGTTGTAACATTTGGCAACTTTAAATTTGTTTACAGATTGAAGTGAGGTTATGTTTACCTAACCTGTAATTTAAGTGGTGTCTCTGTTACCGGAAATGTATGTAATCCGTCATTATATAGAATTCCTAGGAAATGTATATAATTCCTAAAATAGTCAGGAAATGTGGGAAATAAATTTTATTATATACATTTCCTAGGAATTTTATACATTTCCTAACCTGGAATCGGAAATGTGTTAAATTAGGGATGTCATGTCGGTAGGTTAGGTTAGGTTAGGTTAAGTTAGGTTAGTAGCACTAACAAATCGTCACACTGCTAAGGAAAACCTCAGTTCATCTGCGTTTTATTTTTCATTAATTCACAAATTCTACAGTATAATGTTGATTTTCATACATTTCCTAGTACCATTTAGGAATTGCATACAATGCCTAGGAAATACATACATTTCCTAGGAAATGTATGTATTAAAGAACCTTTGACTAATTATTTTACACATTTCCTAAATTGGCTCGGCATTATATACATTTCCTAGGAATTGTATACAATTCCTAGGTTTCATACATTTCCTGTAACATCTCCATTAACACAAACGTTGTGCTAATTTTATTTCATTAATTTTGTTCTAAATGCTCTCCGTTCTAATTTTAATTTTCTCTTTATTAAATTTAGTAAGTTTCCTTACTGACTGCATTTTTTAATTTAAATGCCAAAAACGTCATTGACAAGAATCAACAAAAATTAAATATAATTTTCTGGTGTTATAATACACATGACTTCAAAATTCCAATGGTATCTTTGAAGGAGTTACTTTTTGCTCATACTATAGAAAAAGATTTGTCACTCGGCGATGGGAAAGCTTTCCTGGCTCAAGCAACGGCATATCTATTTACTGAAATGTTTAGCTAATTTAAAATTCGCAAGTCTGCTTTGTAATCAAACTACAACGCATCAAAGTAAATAATTGATATATTAGCCAGAACGAATTTACATTATCACGATCGGCTGCTAACGGCTTGAATTACAATAAATTCTTACAACAAAGGAATTCCTAATTACATCTCGTGGTGCAATTCACGTCGGCAAGTTTTGGTGGCTTCAACATAATCCAAAAATGCGCAAAAGGCACCTTAATAAAGAGAACAAACCGAAATAAAATTATCGTCGTTATAATTGTTTAATATCAGGGCGGTACATGTTTACATGCACTAAAACCATATAATAACTTAGCTGTATACAAAAGATAAGCCATAAAGGCAGCTTTGACGGCGGGTCGTTCCTTGGCCGATACGTAAAAGAATGTTCACTGCTGAGAGTATAGTGAGAAGGAGCGTCGCCCAGGCCACGACGGTGTGGCCAAGCTTGGAGTGAGTCGACATACGGGATGGCAACGAAATGGCAGCCTAATTATTCTGCGATAGAACGAAGAATAAAGCCCAATTAATTAAATGATACTAAACGTAAAGGTCCTCAAAATGATGTACTTTAAATACTGGTTGATGTATCAGACGGAAGTCGAAATGCCAAAGAATCAGCCGTTATTGTCTAGAACTCCACACACTCGGACTGCCAAAATGTTCAGAACTCGCACATCCGTTATTTCTCGCTGCTGACTGACTGACCGACTAACTGATGGAATTCGCGTCTGAATAAATGCACGTGGCACCCCGCACGTTCCCAACCAATAATATTTATTACCGGCAAAAAACCTGTTCCAATCACATGCAAGTGGACAAATCTAAAACGGCCTAACGAAAATTATTCATTTAAAAGGTGCCTTAATGTTATTTGAAGTTTTCAAAATTTGACCCCTATAACTCGCAAAAGGTAACAGATAAAAGTTATTTGTTGTTGGATATGTTTATTCGAGCCTGTTCATTCCTGAGGATGGCCCTTTCAACGCGAAATATTTGACAAATTGCTTGAGGTAAATTATTTCTCTATACTCCGAAATTCTTTCTACAACTTTCAGTGTGCTTCATCTTCAGACCTTTTTACCCTTAATTAGTCTCCTCGAATCTTTTATGTTCATAGTTGATCTAATGGTAAATCTGCATCGTTTACTGGCCCAAAGAGGTCTGTACATTTTCAGCTATTTTCTGCTTCTATTTCTCGATTCGCCATATGTTTGATGTCATCTTTTGTTCTGAATGTTCCCAGTATTCATTTTCTTCAATTCTTCGCAGTTTTTCTTCCTTTGTCAAAATGATTGCTTCCGTTTCGTATGTCATCGTTGGTTTAATTGGCGTCTTGTATATTTTAATTTTAGTTTTCTTTTTACAGCTATACTTTTTACCATTGATTTTTTGTAAAAACGCCATATTTTCTTTTTATATTCTTTCTTTAACTCTTTCACTATAATCTATGTTTTCTTCCGTAGTTCATCTGTTTAGTTTTTCTTTAATTTGTTAAGTCCATATGTTGACTTGCTTCTCTAATTTAGTTGCAGTTTATGTTCCAATTGGCGCTTATGAATATATCTACAACTATAGTTCATTCAAATTCAAGATAGAGCAAAATCTGCAACCCAAATTACAAATATCAGCAGTAAGTTGATTACTAATATGATTTTATTAAAATTTAGATCAGAGAGATTTGTAACTTGGGTTGCAGATTTTGCTCTATCTTGAATTTGAATGAACTATAGATAAAATAGAATTGCCGACCGCGCGTTTCCTTGCTTCACTTTGTTAGTGATTCCAATGTTTAATTTCCATTATGCTTTTGTATGTTGTAGAGTCAACAGAATTTCGAGTATAAGTCCTTCAAAAGCAACTATAAAATTTACTATTGTACCTTTTCCTGAAAGCATAACATTTTGAATATATTAATATCTATAACATAAAATCGGTGCTCTCTTTGTATGTTTGCGTGTTTGCGTGTTTGCGTGTTTGCGTCTATGTTTGTTCGCTATCTCCTCCGAAGATACTGGACCGATTAAGTTGTACGATGGCTTAAAAGTTTGCTAATTTTTAGATTTAGATCGTAGGCCGGTTTTTATTTTCAAAAACAGTGCGAAAAAGTTTTAATTTAATTAACACCTCTAGGCAGCAGGGCGGAGCGCCTTACGCCGTGCTCTATTAGCTCGGGTGCGCGCATTATTCAAACAAGAGAGGTGGTCCTGCGGTAGGGTGCTCGCCTATCACGCGGATGGCCCCGGGTTCGATCCCGCCGATGCATCCTTTTTTTTTTAAATTTATATTGATGAATCTCTCTTAATTTTGCGAACCGAAACGTAGTTCGGGTGACGCACTAGTATTCAATAAGGCAATGATTGATGAACATATTTCGTTTAGTTATTTTATATTAATAAAAATGTTCCAACGTTCGTAAATTCAAATTGACCGGCTGCATTAACGATTGAGTGAAGCAACAGAAGAAGAGTAAAAGAGGTAGATACACGTATATGATCAGAATTCGTCCATCTAGAGCATCTGTTTAGTCGATACCAAAGGAAACGCTTGTTACAGGGTAATTATGAGATTACGACAAGGTTAAAACGAACCAAAACTACGACTCCGTTAAACAATCATTAACCCACAAAATCAAACAAACCTGCAACTATAAATTACTTCGGCTAGCTTAACAGTCGAGACAAAGGGGTGTTCGAGTCAAATAGTAGTAAAACAATGAAGCAGGTAATTGTGCACAAGATTGAGCAATAAGAAATGAATTTAGATACCCGGGAGCCACGTGATCCGTATTTGAGAATGAGCTTGGACAATGAAGCAAAATATCAGTGTTCGACTACAAGCATTTGAGATGTGAACCTATCGAACAATATTGAAAATCAGCTGGGTGGAGTAACGAATGATGAAGTACTCAGAAGAATAGAGAGAGGAAAAGAAGTATTAAACACATTTAAGATAAGGAAATTGCAGTAATTAGGTCATGTGATACGGGGAGAGAGATATGAAATCCTACAAAATATCATGCAAGGGAAAATACAAGGTAGAAGAAGTAGAGGAAGAAGACGCATCTCCTGGTTGAGTAACCTGAGACAATGGTATAATTGCAGCTTCCTTGAATTATTCAGAACAGCAACGTCGAGAATACATATATCCATAATGACAGGCAGTCTTCTTAAGAGAAGACGGCACTTAAGAAGAAGCCGTGGATCCACTCAGATTACGAAACGTCAAACAATAAGCCTTATTGGGAGGTGATGTATCGGCAAATCTTGCAGATAAGGGACTGACCTTTAACAGGTCACCTGAAATACCTGTCAATTCTGCTTTTGCTCTCTATTGATCACTTTCTGTAAGTTGCTTTACAGAAAAATATAAGGAAAGCGCACAGGTAAAACAAGTCGGTTTATTGAACATACACAAAATGCAATAATAAAGGCACCCCTACGCATAAAAATTCAAAATTATCAGCACCATAAGTAACGTCTGATACGTGTGTATTGACCTGCCAAGCACCTGAAGACGAGAAATTACCCTTATACGGCGTCCAGCGGCGACTGATTATTCGAAGAAGACGACTGGATGACGACGAAAATACCTTCACCAACGCCACACGCAAAGTCGGAATTGGGGACGAGGATAGTTAAAAATTCATTTAGCGGACCTGGAGTTCCTCGAGACAGATACAAACGACAGAACACGACTCTCAGTTACTAGTAATACGATGGGGAAGTAATTAGCATATCTGGCACTAACCGATTTTGGAAATAACACCTCCCCTCGCGTATAAGTAGCCTTACGTATGCTTCTTTCAAATGTCAGGGCCCTTCCCGATAACGTAACCTCGAATGTGAACGTAATCCGGGGAGGTAGCTTGTAAATGATAGGCCATGCTAACTATGTTAAACTTCGATTTGAATTAGCGCGGCTCAGGCGAGAGCCGGCTTGGAAAGTCGTTGCCAAAGCGGCGAGATGCTGCGGAACGGACCGAAGCCCGCCAGCTTAAATATGCCAGTTGGACTACCTAGAAATTCTACTCGCGTTGCATAAGGCGTGAGTAACCCCCTCTTAGCACAACGCCAAGCGGCCAGACAGAAGTTCCACCACGGTGGCCTTACAATTTTAAAGTAGCATAACACGCTTGCACATCTCACGCAAATATAGTAACTTAAGTTCCCAACCATTAGCAACTCGTGTAGTCTACATGTGGTCGTTTTAGCTGAGTTCAGAACCATAGGAGATTCTTTATAAGTTACATAATTTTTATGCAAAATTCTTATTTTTTGAAAACTTACTGTGTTTAACAGTTAATTTAGATGTTTTGAAAATAGTAAACATTTCGAAAAAGATGTATCTATGTGCAATTCAGACTGCACTAAGTTCTTAAAAAATCAAAGTAGTAATAAAGCAGCAATCATCAACTACACCGAAAGCAATTTAATGTGTTATATGTTATTAAGGTTGGGCAACGCTATGCAGCCGGCTTGCAAAACAGCATGAAACAAAATAATTTGTCCGAATCCCAACAAAACGCATTCTACCAAGCGCTTCAAGAACATGGACAAGTCGTTCAGCAACCATTAATACAACAACTCTCTGCAAGCTCAACAAAAACTAAATTACAATTGACTGAACAATCGAACAATGTACAGTTTAACGTTCAGCCCTTGATAAAACCTCTGCAGCCGTCCACCAGAAACCAGCCAGTCCAAGCAGTCGCACCAATAGTGTACAGTTTTAGACAGCCGGACCTTTTGGCGGGGAACAATAAGTCAGTTCAAACCAAAAGACTGTCGTGGGCAAAAGATGCGAGCTTCGCTGACGACGATTTTGGCGATATTTTAGGGTAAGTTTTACCTAGAATGTAGTAACACAACTAATTTTAGTATTTTTGCAAGAAGTAAAATCAAAGCGCCTGACAAAAGCAAAGAAAATTTGATAACATTAAATAACCAGTACAATCTGCAAGAGATCTTGAAGCCTGTAACCAAGGCCAGCGCGGGAAATGCCAAAACTCAGTATTTGAGCGTGTCACGTTATGTAGTGGGGCAATCCTCTGCAGTGCGAAGAGATTCCACTTTCAGCATCCTGGGGGATGAAAATCGAAAAGACAGCGGATTGTTTTCCAAGCAGTCAGGTATGCGATTTTACCTATACAATAAGGACCGCACTTAGATACTCTGTTTAAATCCAGGCGAAGCTACGTTTTCACCATTATGGAATAATGCTGGATTTATAGAAAGAGCATCTGGCAAAAAGAGAATCGTGGGTGATCTTTTTGGTGGGACAACAAAAGCACGAACAGATTGGGCAGCTAAGTAAATATATATATATTGTAATGTATTAACTCTTTAAAAACGTATTTTTTCCGCAGGTATCTTAAATAACACAGAAGAAATAATTTTTAAAGTTAACTGTGATACACATATATTTTCTTAATGTTAATGTTATAAATCACATTATATTTATAATCACAAATAATTTGTTTTGTATTCGATATAATGTAAAGATAGAGAAATACATCATTGTACTAGCTTTTACAAAAAATGTTATACGGAGCATCAATATCATAATTAAAATTTACCTGGAAGTACACAAGTTTAATTTAAGTGCTTTTATATGTGTAAAAAGTTGTTTAATTACTATTTCTAAATAAACTGTATATTTAAAATGAAAATGTCAGATTTTGTCTGACCTTTAAACCTTTAAAAAATTACTTTATATAGGTAGACCCAATTGCTACAATTTATTTTATTTCATTTTGGAACCATAATCCTGTTTATTGAACCTCGATAGCGGGCGTAAAATGCCTTTTATGGCCCTAGGGCCTATAAAGTTGATAAGCAGTATAACAAGCACCAACAATCTGCATAGTAACCATAACACACCAAAAATTCACAACGATGACGCAGTAGTCTGTACCCAAAATACTGAATCCTTGAATTTTGTCCATTTTGAGAATCAAAATAAAATAAAACGTTGTATGTACAACGTGCCTAATCACGATTATAGCTCTCGCGAGATTCCCTGGTGCTATAATCTACTGATTATGCCCTTAATACATAAATAGGTAACTGGTTACGATTTATTCGCGCCGCCATTTGAATTCAAAATCTGTAGTATTTATTTTGTATTGTTACGCATCTTTTCACTCTGATGTCTTTGGTACTCAGTTTGTATTTCACGCATTGGCGCCACGCCTACTTCCTTGGCCTTGCAGCAAAAGTTTGATATAGCTTGCAATTGTTTCGCTTCCTTTTCCACCTCGCTCGGCGTAACAACATGAAGTCGTTTTAGGGGTATCGAAATTTCGAAGAATTTACTGGCTGCCGTTGGTTTTTGGTTGTGTGATGTTTGACTACGCTTCTTGGAGCGGTTTAAAATCCCCGAATTTCATTATGAGGAAAGTTTAATCCCACGCCATTTGGCGGAGCTTTTTACGCCACCGAGTGTTTCGCACATGCCTGGAATTTGTCCAGGGTAAGTCAGGGGCGGACTGGGACTAATAGGCCCGGGATGCTGGATGCCTGGGGGGCCCGTGCCCCCCACGAGGTTGTGCGGTATAGTTCGGGCCTGGGGGAAGCCCCAGCCGCCGGAGACAATATCGCCGACGCCGAAAATTTTTTTCGCTGGTGCGATACATTTTATGGCCTAAAACGCTATTTTAGGACGCGATTAACAGGCGCCAACTAGTAACTACCACCTACTAGTAACACTACCTGAGCGCGCAGTTCAAATCTTGCGAAAATTATATTCGAGGAAAGCCTACGACCAATAATGTAACTAGCAAATACCAAATTGTCACTCGGAACCTGCGAGCTTGTGAGTGGATTTGGCAAGGGGCAAGGTGGCGGTCAGCGGCGAGTCTCAATTTACTGAACATGTTGATCGAATCATGCATTGCATAACTTTCTAATAAGCATCTTACTGAATAAGTAGATATATTAATGTATATATTATATTTTGTTGCAGCCTTTCGTGATCCATTGGTATTAATGTTTTAAGTTTCTGGTAACAACAAACTACATACTTTCTTATTTTTCACATCTTCTACGTTTCGAAAGACTAGGCTTTCATTCTCAAGAAGATTAAGGCATAAAAACAGAAATAGAATCATTAAAACTACTTCATAAACAAACAACATATAAATATATATGAATGAGCCTATATACATCCTCATTGTGTAAGTAACATCATTTTTTTATTAAAATTTAGGCTGGGATTATTATTGTTATCTATACTGTTAAAGGTGATTAGCTCCACTTTGTGTGCCCAAATTATGTTATCGTATATTATAATTGAATTTTATTTAATTTAATTGCCCTATTTATGTATTTTGGATATTCACTTATAATACCATGAGTAGTCAAAGTTATGTCGACTATTTTTGCGGTGGTGTCACGAATGTCCATTGCGCTTTGGTACGATTAGGACGAGTGCGATAGCACGAGTCCTAATCTCAAGCGCAATGGACATGAGTAGTGATACCACCGCAAAAATAATCTACTTAACTTTGACTAAGAATGGTATTCGAGGGACTATTTAATGAACCAAACTACCGTTTCAAATTAGTTTTCAGTAAATCTAGCAACAAACTACGTAATTTCTATAGTAACAGAACACTAATATTGACTTTTTCTAATAAAAATTGCATTTGTTAAAAATAGTCACTTGAATACCTTCTAGGAAGATATATCCACTGATATTTTTTTGATTGGTCAAGAACGTCAGAATTTTGGATTTTCATTGGTCACTTTTTGACAGATGACAGGTGAATTGAATAGTCAAAATTATTTTCTGCTAGCCCGAGTAGATACACTTGACTGAAAATCAGATCGGATTCTTTTTAATCTAGATTGCTTATATTCTGAAATCTGATGTTCCTATATTATTATGGCAACTCAAAACTTCTGTCAACTGACACTTCAAACTAGTTTTAAAAATTCAATTACAAATACTTCATGGTTACATTTGTCATACGACAATCCCAAATAATAAGTACTTCCTTAATTAAAATTAACTCACTTTACTTTTTATTTTCTTTCAGTTCTTATTTTAAATTACCTGGATTCTGTTATCTTTTATTAAACCTAACACTCTCTGCTGATAAACCCAATACGTCCAACTCTGCAACTGACTACGCTAAAAAACTGCTCCACTCAAAGCCACGGCGAAGGCCTCAACTGATAACCAACTGCCAAGATGTCCAGACTCCGGATCCAAATCAACACAGGAACCCAGCTCGCCACAAGAATCGGCATCTACACCACAGTAATCATCAAAATAGACCTCAGCCGCAGATGCGTTACTTTAATGTTGAATCAAATCACATATATGAATTCTGCTACAACCCAGCACCATAAATCTTGACCAGAGGCAAGCCACCAGATATCACTTGACAAGCCCCACAAATTTGCTGACTCTGCTAATGATGTCGATGCAATCCACCTTCCTTGTAAAGCGTTCCTTGTTATCCAATTCAGTCGATGCAAATGTAATTCCACAATAAACTCAATCAACATTCCCTTACTTTTATTTGCCTTTGTAGATTATAATTGTATTAAATTGCTTTTCTCACCACATTCTAGTCTTCATCTATATAGTTTTCCCCTATTCTTCTTTTAATATTTTAGTTTTTAGTTTTCTTCATCCCGCCAATTTGTATGTAGTAGTAGTAGTAGTAGTAGTAGTATTTTCGTGTCTAGCAAGTAGGCCTTCATATGCCCCTTTTACCAACCGAGTGGACAAGGTCTAGGCATGCAGAGTACCAGGTACCGTTGCGGCCTCTACAAACTCAGACACCGACTTTTGACACATTCTGTGATAGACAAGAAATTTAAGCCGGCCTGTCATTCGCTTGGCATTGTTTATGTTGGTGGCACTGTAAGTCTATGTCAAATCCGAGATTAGCAGGTTAGGTTTTGCGTCAATCTGTGTCAAAACTGACGTAAAACCTTACCGGCTAACCTAGAATTTGACATAAACCAACAGTGCCAAGCGTGTCAAAAGTCGGTGTCTGAGTTTGTAGGGGCCGCAACTGTACCTTAGTCCTACTTAGAATTTTACCGAGACTAAGGGCCAGTTCTACAAACCAAGGATAATGTTATTCGGGGAATAAATACCCTAGAAACGATTGTTGTAACAAAGGAAACTATGACAATTATACCTCGGATAGCTTATTCTAGGTATATACTTGCATTGTAGAAGCGGCCCTAAGGAGTTCCAACCCTAGCAAGAGATCTTTTACATGCTACACATCGTAGTAGCATGGGACCCACGACTTTACATCACTTCCGAATGATGGCATTCTGTAGAGGCTTGCATCAGCATTTTTTTATTTTTAAAAACCGCACCGGGATCGGGGATCGAACTCTCGACCCTTAGATCAGTAGCCAGAATGCTTACCACTAAGCTATGGAGCCCGGCAATTTGTATGTAATTTTAACCCTTTTATTATTACAAATATTTATTTTTTAAAACTTATAAAAGGGTTTATTTCTTAATTTCAAATTTTACAAAATTACATTACATCATTTTGGTTCCTCCTTAGCGATCTAGTTTATTTTCAGTCCAACACACTATTAAAGCTTTATTATTTGATTAATACCTACTATGTTAAATAGTATATTTCGGAAAAATATTTGTAATTAACTTCCAATTTCATTTCAGATATTAAATTAAGTTAAAATCCTACTTTTTCTCAATTAGCTTCATTTAATTAAATTATATATTGTATTTCCTTTCTTTTCTAAATTAATCTTAATAATTTTGATATACATTTCACATCTAAATTCATCTTTATAATTTTTAATACTGTAGTCTTTTAATCTTATTAATCTGATTTTTAGACCCCTGTACCAATATCATAACCATACATTATATATTACCAATTGAACTACTTCAACAACATTTTACTTAGGAGTTTGCTGCCACTGTCAACGCAAGGGCTTGTTCTCTGCTTTCCGGCTGTCGATCGCGGCGCGCGCTATTTCAAATACTAATCGAGTGGGGTTTAGATTTTTTATACACAAAGAAGTATTTACATCAATAAGATATTTCCGGTGCTGTAGGATTTTGGGGCCCCTAAAGCGCTATTTTTAATTACATTTAAATAATACATGGATTACAAATTAATTGTGAGGCGTGTGCATGTGTAAACGTCCTAGTGGTGTTGTATTTTAGTTTAAAGCCTGCGTGCCCGGACAGCTCAAGGGCCCGGGATGCGATCGCATCCCGGCATCCCTAGCCAGTCCGCCCCTGGGGTAAGTAGAAAGTTTGCTTCGAAATGCATTGTATTTGTTGTATGCTATCGTGGACCTTTTCCTCTCTCCAGCCAGTGCCGGAGGGCCGATCTGGGATTTAGTTACAGTTGGCTATCGCTCCTACGGGCGGATGCTTCATGCCATTTTGGGCTGGTATTTTGGATCTTCGGGGCCGTTTTAACCACTACTGCGTGCGGTATTAGGGCACAGAAAGGGTACAATATGGAAGCCTACCTCCAGGTCTAAATTGTTCCAGCCGTCATGTTGCAAATCCCCCCTGGCCATCAGTTTTCTGCCGCACGAAATTGGGTCAAACGGTTTTGCAAGCCGTGGCGTCGTCGACCTTGAGTCCACATCTGGAACGCGTATTGCGTTTTCTCCGAAACCAAGCAACAACCAAAATTTATGCCGTAATGTTTGCCTGCCTGTCGATTTATTTTAATGTGTGCAATAATACTATTGCAAAACTTTTGTGTGAAACTGTAAGTATTAGTTGAACTTTTTGTCTGAAATACCTCATATTCTTATTGATAAATTATTAATCCTAGCAAATAATTTGTGGCAAGCTACGATTTTGATTTGAATATATATTGTGGTTTTTTACTGTGATTATTCTGAAATTATACTGTGATTATACTAGCTATGAGGGCTTGATTTAGTTACGGCTACCTGCCTCATTTGAAGCTTTTCTTTCAGGAACTGTATTTGTGTATAAGCTATTTGAGTTTACGAATTCTCGTTTGAACACCTGGGTGCACTCGCCCTTATTTGATAAAAATTCGTTGGCGCGCTGGGATTTATCTCTTGTTTTGTTCTACCGACTAATCCTTTAAAGACCTTCTACGACTGAGCTGGCGGCCGGCACTTGCACCCGAGTGTACATACGTCCATTTTCTGGAAGATTGCTAACAAACTATAATGAAATTTGTAGTATCTCGTTACGGGGAAAAACAGATTTACTACCCCGTAATAAAACAAAAGCTGTATAGGGGCGGGTTTTTAACTGTAAAAAATGTTCACTCGCGGGGCCAAAAACAAGTTATACATTGAAAATACCTAGACAACTGTGGATAATTATTAGGTGCCATCTGTAAGATCTACCGGCTGATGACGTGAGGTGCCTCTAAATAGGAAGGGCGTTTCGCATAGACTATAGAAATTTGTTTAGCTCCCAGAAACGATTCATTCACCATTAATAGCACAAATAAATTGCAACGTATCAAATTCAAAAACAGCTACATTAAAATAGAATAAATAATATATTTATCCCAGAACGCACCTGATACCTCCGTAACCACTGTAAACAACCCTTAGAATTCTATCTACAAGTATCGATAACTTTATGAGAAGCTTGCAACACTTGGTAACAACGTTTCAGTTAAATATAATTGTACGCATTTGATAGAGCCAACAGCTAGCAGGCACACTTATTACCAATTTTATCATGTATGTGTATGTAAAGTAGTCAAAGATAAAAGAATGAGATTAAAAATAACATTCTACTCAAATTCATGAGTTTTTACTAAAAGAAGAAAAATACAGTCCAGAAAAATCTTGCGTGAACATGAGAATGAAAATTTTGGAAAGCGACAATACTTGACGATTCTAATGATTCTCGAGTTACCTCCACTATAACTATAGAATACAAGAGTTACTATTGGCGATAGATAGCGGTCTAGCTTGCGGAATTAAGCCAGAGTGAGTCGGTTCCAATTACTTCTGTAACTTATTTAATATTATTCCGTTTTTGTTCATCAGTTCAGTATCGCCTTGACAAGATTGTAACGCTAGCTTCTGCATAAATTTTAAATAAACATTAAATAATGTATGTAATTTATGCATCGCTCGTTTAAGCGTTATCAAGCGTTGCATCTAACCAGCGCTCGAAGTAGCAGACTCTTGCCCGCTATGAGCAAAGCTAACGAAGAATCAACCTCCGCGTCGCTTTCTACTCAACGATACCTGAAGCGGGTGTTCCGATAAAGCCGCCCGGAAAGTATATAAGAAGACTCCGCGACCAGTTTACTTTACTTGGGATCATCCCACTTGAGTCCAAGAGTCCTGATCCTGCCCTTATCCCAAACTCCTCTCCTGAAGATAGATTGAGGCGGTGAAGGCCCGTACCGTACCCTGCCCTTATATAATTCCAAAACCTGACCTGCACGTTAGACTGAGGTGGTGAATGCCCGACTCATATAATTTCCATACCTGACCTGCACGTTAGACTGAGGTGGTGAATGTCAGTCTCCTAGCGTGTTTCTCTATAATTTCAAAACTTCACCACGATCCGCCGCAATAATATTCCCGAGCTATTATAATTATACCTATAGGAATGAAATTGCACGTTCCGTCTAAATGCTGTTCGAGTCCTATAGCCGCATGCATTAAACTACTTGAAGTATCCGTCCTGAACGTTTAAATACGTTCCCTAAAAGCCGAAACTCCAAGCTCGCATCCTGGACTGGGCGCCGGGAAATTCATCACCAGTCCGCCGAGCTGTCAACGCTCGCCCGTCGCTGAAATTTGGGGAATTATTGCAGACTAAACATCATGCCACCATCACTTCGGAAGTAACGCTAGGCCATCGTAGGGCACCAGCAAAACCCGCATCAACTCCTACACAACCCCAGATGCGCAGGTATCGTTTAAATCTCCGTGATTTATTCATATAATTCCAGCACCTTAAACGTAAATAACAGTGGGACTTGAAGGTCGCCCGTCCTCGACACCTTCCTACAGGCCAAAATCTATATTTGGCACATCACCTTATGCATTTGCGTTCCATAATTACCTGCTACACTTGGTGCAACACCCGTTGCAACCGTCTTCCGTGCAGACCTGCTAGGTGTGTTGCAGTTCATCAAGGAGCAAAAAACACAACCTCCCAGAAAAATTTGTTAGATTCATAATGTACACTTCAGTTAATTTAAAACTACGGTTTTATAGTTTATAGTTATCCACAATATATGTTTGGTAATTATTCTGTGTTTTTCCTGGCCGTATATATTTGAGTTAGCGTGAATATTTCTCTGATTTGAGTAACCCGCGGTAATAACCTAGAGCGCCCTTCACAGGGACTTTTTGAAACGTTACAAGATCAATAAAAACAATGTCAAATAGTGGTTCAATTGTTAGATTAAAAAAACAGCGAGCTCAGATTAAAAGGGCATTAACTCATGCAAAAAATGTTGCTGACAAGCTAGATATCGATCATGTTGATCAAAAAACGTTAAATGAAATGCAAGAACGAGTAGAAAAAATAAACCGCTTTATGACAGCTTCAATGACTTACAAAATGAAACCGAGTAATTATTAACAATAAAAAGGTATCCAGACGAGTTTGATAAAAATGACGATAAAATTGTAATCGGAGAGGCCAAACGTTTTAGTTTTGAAACTTCATATTACAAGTTACTTTCAGAATTAAAAGTTTTGTAAGTCAGAAACAAAAACAGCGATGCTTCTTTTGTAAGGAGTAGCAATGACAACCACTCTATCATTAACAACGATCCTCACCATCTAGTCAAATTACCACCCATTTGTTACCAAAATTTAGAGGGCAATACAACGATTAGATAGAGTTTCGATATTAACGCCTTAAATGAAAGTCCTTACCTGTCTCAAACACAGAAATTTTACTATCTACGATCGGTTTTAGAAAATGATACTTTGCAAATCATTGAGTCTATACAGGTGTCATCCGAAAACTGATAATGGAAAATGCTTAAGGGGCAATTTCAGAAGAACTCTTTAATTAAGTACAGTCACGTTCGAGCTATTTTTGAATATCCTTGTTTTAACCAAAGGGTCTTATTCCGATTTACGCAATTTGTCCGATACTTTTACAAAATATTTGCGTTCACTAAAAACATTTAAAAACCCATTTCTAGCTATTTATTAATAACAAAATTAGACCCTACGACTCGGCGCGAGTGGGAATTGTGGGACAAAAAACAAGAAATCCGTACTACGGACAAAATGAATACATTTCTTAAAGTACGATGCGATTTCTCAAAAAACGATTGTTGATGAAATTAATAAAATAGATACGCGATTTAAACATAGAATTCAAGCGCCTGCTTATTCTACAAATTTGAAAACAACAGTAGGGCGGTCACTTGCTACTTTTGTAAGGGCGCGCATATAATTTACAAATGCGCAAAACTTTTGAAGCTGTCGACAAATGACAGAATTAATTGTGATTATGTTACAACTGTCTAAGATCATCACATAATCGTCATGATTGTGCTTCGTCAGGATTTATAAAATGCGGTAGACAACATAATTCGGTAATACATTTAGAAAATTACTATAAACGCGTAGTAAAAAATAATGCAAGAAAGCTATAAATGCGATATTATGAATCGAACGAGAACAATCAAACTGTGAATATTCCCAGTTTCAGGAAACAACTGTAAAACTAAATCACAAGATCTACTACCTGCAGCAGTGGTGTACATAGAGGATTCAAGCTGAAATTTACACCAGTGTCGTGCGTTACTATATTGCGGCTCTCAACGCAGTTTTATAACCGAAAATATGGCGATAATTTAAAATATGAAATCAGGGATGTGTATTACTCGATAATACAAGTCGGCCAATTATTAATTAATTTAAAATCAATGGTCAATTTATAGGCACATTTCTATTAATGCAAACATATTAAAAATTAAGAAATTCTAGACAACAAGAGCGAAATCATTTAAAATATTCAGAACTATAGCGAGAATAAGCTGCTTTTCTTTGCGATATCGAAATACCAGATCTTCTAGAGGGACTGCAATAATCAAGGGTTATATTTGTTTATTTGTCTAGCCACCGAAGCACTCCACCTTGAAGCTGTGTCTGATTTAACCTCAGATCGTTTTATTGCTACTCTTAAACGATTTATTGGTCACAGAGGAAATCTGCGTAATATCTATTGAGATAATGGAACCAATTTCGTTGGTACAAAATGTAAAACATTTCTAGAATCTCAAACTAAACAATTTTACATTATATAGCTAAAGAGGGCATCAATTTTCGTTTTATACCCAGTACATCACCAAATCACGGAGGCGTTTGGGAAGCTAAAATTCAAAGCCTAAAGTTTCATTTCAAGGGCGATTCTCATTTAAATTCGGAAGATTTTACAACGGTGTTAGTTCAGAACGAGGCGATATTGAATTCACAACCATTGTGTCTGTTAAATTCTAATCCTGGCCAATTAAGTCTCCTCACTCCGACACATTTTCTCGTGGGTAAACCACTAACCGCCCTGCCAGAAAGAAGTCTTATTACAATATCAGAAAATAGACTTAAACGATATGAAAAGTTACAACAAATGATCCAGCACTTCTGGAATCGATGGAGAAGCGAGTACCTCAGGGAACTTCAAAGACGCACCAAATTGAAGGTAAACTATCCGAAACTAGTCAAAGTTGGTTCAATCGTCCTTGTTAAAAAAGAAAACTAACGTCCTCTACGGTGAAACCTTGGGCGTGTTACTGCACTACATCCAGACAATGACAGGATAATAAAAGTGGCGTCAGTGCTAATAAACAATTACATAGTGAAACTACCTGTATCTAAATTATGTATTTTACCAAACGCCGTGTCACTATTAAGGCTTTACGAGAAAATTTATTGACAGATCTAGGGTGGTGTGGTTCAGTGTCTTCATTAAAAACAATTCTTGAAAAGATTGGCTTTTGGTGAAAAAAATGAAAAATAACAGAACATTAAGAAGAACGATAGCCGTGCAAAAGCGAATAGAATATCAAATATTACCGAAGTGAAAATAGGCTGATTGTCTTTTTGCATGAAAGCTTTATTCGTAGTAGGCATACAAAATCAACAAATTGGAGCGACAATAGCAACGAAGGGTTGCTCTCAAATATTGCTAAGGGTCAACGAACGCCTTTACCGAAGAACTCAGTAGTTGTTATTAACAATGCCACGTATCATAGTGTCCGATTAAACCTTCTATCGACAGCCAATAGAAGAAAACGTGAAATGATTAAATGGTTACATAAAAAGGTATAACATTTTCGCCAAAGTTATAAAAACCTCAACTGTATACCATCATTAAAGACCATAAAAATCGTTACATAACTTATAAATATGATTCTCTATTAGAAAATATTGGACATTTCGTATTACATCTTCTACCTTATCATTCGGAATTAAATCCGATTGAATTCGTTTGATCAAAAATAAAAACAAAGTAGCGAAGAAAAACGTTACGTTTAAATTTAATGATGTGGTACAGTTGGCCGAATAGGGATTTACAAATACACCCCAAGATGACTGAAAAGTCCGATGTCAGAAAGGAGCATATTGCATGCTCGAAGTCTGGTTCTTTGAACGTTCTCAGCTAATACCAGCCTTCAGTACCCCGAATAGTGAGGGACGCCTTACTCGCCGCTGCTATTGGCCATTTGTGCCTATTTACTCTACAATTATTCACTGTTATTAATAAAAATGTTATTTTGCAAGTCTCTACTGTTACACTTGCGATGGGCGTGGCTTTAATTTCACCACGCATTGATGCACACATTAAAGGGGAGTCTTGGTTGAAGTACATAAGAATGAGTGACTAAATAGTTTATTAATGCACAACACATAGGGTCAGAGTAACATCAACCTATATACAATACATATATTGTGAAGGCTCCAGGTTGCGGCGCCTATAAATGTGCGATGACATGATTTGACTGTAAAAGGCTCCACGTTGCGGTGCCTGTAAATATTCAATGAATTCCAAGTTGCGGTGCCTATAAATTTGCAATTCCATACACCCAATTCTTAGTTTAATTTTTATACTGTGCTCACTTTTTGCCTGTCGGAAATTTTAAGGCTGGTTAAAATGAAATGTATTAATTAATTGCACAAATAAAATGGTTGAATGCCCCTTTCTTAATAATTTATTTAACTGCAATATTATTTAAGCTAGCTCTCGGCAAACACAAAACTGCTAATCTCATGTTGGGTTCTGAAATGGGTTATACTTAAAATCAGTAGCTCCAATGCGCGATTTTAGTTCACATAATTCACAACCTCGTAAATTGACATGTAACACATAAAGCTGCTTGTGCAAGATAGCGATTATTTTATGTTCTAAAAGTGATTATCGGCAAGGAAGCATCAGGTAAATAAATTGATTATTCTGCTTGGCAAGAAAAACCTCGCCTTCATTATTCTAGGATGACGTAGATCCACGTCAACTTTCATTTGTTATGATGCTTGGAATTCTGCCCAAAACCGCAAAATCTGATGACGCCGTTCGATTTTTGAAACCCACGAAGTATTTGGACTTTTGGAGAAGCGCTAGGCCTCTTCGTCAAGGTCTACTTTTGTATTTTAATTGCTTTCCCGTACGCTGACCCTCAATTTATAGATCAATCCTACCTCGTAAAGTTCTCGTTGATCTTGCTCCAATGCTGGCACCAGTTGACGCTGCCGGATTCCTCCGCTGGAGTCGCTCCTCTGAGTGCAGATGTTGCTCTAGGTGCTCTTGCAAACCCCGCCGACCTATTGCAGTACAGACCTCTGGGTTCAGCTGCTTAATTGTGCTGGAAACAACCCTCGGAAATTTCAGCTGATCGGCTGCCGTTCACACACTCAAGATTCGGATTGAAAACATTTTAATTTTTTCTCGTGGAAATCGCCACAAACACTCCTACAGGTGCCTGAAAACTTGGTGAATAAAACGGTACACTTTTTATATGGTAAAATGCTTGTTTATTATTTAAAAACATCAATTAAAAATAGAGCACAAATTCGACAAATAATTTAATTCAATTGTTCTTCTCCTAACAACCAAAAGGCATCACGTTGATATGTTATCGCGATGTTTTTTGTTAATTAGAAATTAGTTTTGATAGCAAAATACACAAATGGAGTAAAATTTGATTACATAAATCTTAAATTAATATTGTCTTAAATCTAAAAAAAATGTCCTTTGCTTAAAACTATCATTGTTCCTTCCGTCACGCACACAAATGTTTTAAAATTCACTTCTCTGCTTTTCACTTCCTTTTATTAATGCACTGGAAATTGAGTTCAAATTTACACACGTTACTTGCTTTGTTTCCATTCTGTTGCCTAAATTCGGGATTGCTCTTTGCAGTTTTCTATTTTCCTCTATTCCAATTTCATTTACCTTTCAGATTGCTTGCCATTCACTTACCTTTGCTTTGATTAATACTTTCTCTCATTTTTTCTGCACATAAACCTTTTGTGTCAATTAAATTTTGTGTGGTCTGGCTTTAAACATGCACAAACCTATTATTAATTATATTACTTTTTGCACTTCCGGGACTAAAGTTGATACTTTAGTCCCCGTAAACAGGGACTAAAGTAGATCATTTAATCCCTAGGGACTAAAGTAACTCATTTAATCCCTAGGGACTAAAATAAAAATGATACCGTAACTATGGTAAATTTATGTACACACGAGGTTAGTAGGTTAGGTTTTGTTT
Source organism: Agriotes lineatus (assembly GCA_940337035.1). Classification (NCBI taxonomy): domain Eukaryota; kingdom Metazoa; phylum Arthropoda; class Insecta; order Coleoptera; family Elateridae; genus Agriotes; species Agriotes lineatus. The sequence continues at coordinate 139,235,528 of OW679199.1, forward strand.
GTCATCTGACACACACTGACGTAAAACTTAACCTGCAAAGCTCGAATTTGACATATACTGACAATACACTTCAGTACTGCCAACTGATTCAGGCTATCCAGGGCCTGCTGCAATTCAGTTTTTAATAAATTATAATTGTCAGTTTCCAAATTGACAAATTCCAAATTTTGGAAATGTTTGATGATAATGTTCCCAAAAGTGCAAAAAATAGCGTATATACCTCGGGACTAAAGTGCCTAAATCCCTTGAGTGGTTATTGCCCTCGGGCTTCGCCCTCGAGGCAACAAACTCCACTCGCGGGATTAAATGGTGCACTTTAGTCCCTCATGATATAATATACTATTATTCAACTTCAAATCCCAAACCTCTGAAATATGCTTTGCTTTTGCGTGCCTTTATCCGACTAATTACTGCTTCTCGCATCTCATTACCAATGCATTTAATACTTTTATTATTGTTTTAAATTGCAGTTTCATAAAATATCTTAACTTTGTGCTGTATTGACTTGGTTGAAAATTTTGTACTACAAACAGCCAGGCTTAAAACCATCTCAATATGTTTGTACATAAGAGTCGCGAGTTCTGCGAAGCAATATTAACAACAGCTTATGTGCACACCAGATACAAGTATATGGAAATTAAATATAGAGAATGGAATAATATAAGATTACAAATATAAATAAGAATTACAATTAACTTACAAGTAACTTACGTGCTAAACTAATCTACAGAGGTATCCGCCGTGGTCTCGGTTGAGGTTTTCGCCATGGGCGATGTCTCAAACCCCTTGACAAGCCGTAGAGGGATCAATCTATCTAACCCTCTACGAAAAAGTTTGACAAGCCTTAGAGGGAACTATCCGTCTAACTCCTTAAGAACAAGTGCCTTCTGCAACTTGCATTCCTGCTTATAAAGCCATATGGCCAGGCGACGGGCTCTGCTTATTGGCCTGCAGCCGATGCGCCATGGTGGGAGTAGTGAAGGCCTAGCGCTCGCGCTTCTAATTAGCCGTAGTTTCGGGGTCGTTGTCAGGAGCGTCCGCTCCTGATTGGCCGAGATACTGCCGGTGGGGAGCGCTGTCGGGGATTATCGGCTCGTTCGTGGGGTGCAAGATGACGACGACCAAGGTTTTGTTGGAGTAACATTGCGCTGGTAATTTATCTTTGGCAGCGTGGATGTAACAATCCCCCCTCGTCAAGGGAGTCACCTGGTCGTGGAGTAGATGACTTAAGAATTCTAATTTAACCTAACCTTACTTCTAACACGAAAGTCCACTACACAATTGTTCCGGGTGGGTCGGCAGCGAACGGGACGGCATCAAACGAATTGGTATCGGGTGGATCGGCAGCTTGATCGACGGCATCGGGCGGATCGGCAGCTAGATCGACGACATCTGACGCTGGATCGAGAAAATCGACAGCGGTTGAGGATGGATCGAGTAAGTTAACAGCGGTTGAGGATGGATCGAGCCCACGACGAGCCGACAGCGAGTGGTGCTGGGTCGAGCGAGCCAACAGCGAGTGATGCTGGGTCGGGCGAGCCGACAGTGGGAGGTGCTGGGTCGGGCGAGCCGACAGCGGGAGGTGCTGGGTCGGGCCAGGCGCGTAGTATCTTGATCCAGTTTGAAAGTCCTGGCTCGACTGGTTCCACCAAGTAGCTGTGTTGCCCCTTGCTTGCAGGTATCGTTTGCTGAACATATCCCGGAATTCTTCGTACATTGTCGCAAATTTCTCGAAGATGTTCCACACGCGGCAGCGTCACCTCGATGGTAAGAAGCGGCTGTTCGCAACCTAGTGGTGGTGTCATCGGAGGTGCCTTCGATCGCCTTGAGGAACCTCCCTGAGTTTTCACGTGGTCCTCCATAAACAAGCCTCCACTCCCAAAGCTCTTAAAGCTTTCATCAATAAAATCCCTGGGCTCGTTATTTCCAACATCTCCGTCTTCAACAACGGTACTGCACGTGTCATTCAACAACGGTACTGCACCTGTCAGCTCCCCATGTCCCAACTTTGGCATCAAATTAAAATTGCTTGCTCACCAGGTCGGCCGCCCTCTAAGAATTTCCTCCCACTCCGACCCAGACCGCCGCAACATCGCTCCCCGACTTTCTACTTTCCCTGAGTGCTGTAAAAAATCGAGTTAGGCATCTCCGCTGAGGACGTGAAGGAAGCTCTCCACCAAGCTGACCTCCAATTTAATAATGCCTGGCGCATCCGTTCCACAGCCACCGATCAGGAAATCAGGTTGTTTCGTGTGTTACTAGCTCCCAATCCACTTTAGACAACCTCCTCTCCAGCGAGCTACGAATGTTTCACAATTCATACCCTGCAGAACCCTCCACTCCCCCTAAACCTCAACCTATTCAATGTGGCAGATGCCTCAAGTGTGACCATTAAACTTCCGGCTGCCAAGAGAGGAAGCCGGTTTGTGGAGCCTGCGGCGGGGACCACAACACTTCCTCCTGCAAACCGCATGCAACAATTAAGTGCGGAAATTGTAGCAGACACCACGTCGCCTCTTCCGCGAAATGTCCCAATCTACTTGCTGAAGTTGCATCAGTCAACTCCACTGATCCCATGAAGACGGCTGATGCCCTCCTCCCGGAGGATTTCTCCAAGGCCGAATACCCCACCGTTCATAGAATCATCCGCATCTTCATGAACACCCTCGCCAACCTATTCTCAGATCTCCTTGGCAGAATTCAGCAAGTTTTAAAGCCTCTAATTTTCCAATTCTTTAGTTTGCAGTTTGCGGCTTCCTATGCGGACAACTGGCACGTATCCCTGGTTTGAGACAACTTTTCTTCATCTCCCCCTTTCACATCGATTTCGGTTATGGACCTACATATCGCGACGGTTAACACCAACAACTGGACCCGACCTCTTATCGAGAACTTCGTCCAAGCCAAGGACATCCACGTCCTCTCTGTCACAGAGATCCAGCTAAAGCCCTCACAATCATCCTCTTCCAGAGAACCTTCTGGAATTCCACGCCGCCCACCGTAGATTCATCATCATGAGAGATTTTAGCGCCAGAAATACAGCCTTCGGCGACAGCGCTACCAACACCAAAGGGGCTGATCTCGCCAACTGCCTTCTTCTGTTAGATCGCTTCAGAATTACCAACCAAGCTCCTACATACATCTCACACCTCGGCTGCTCCATAATCGATCACATCCTTGTCACTTATCGACTGGCACCACACTTCACTGCCGTACTTCTGTCACCAGCGACCACTTTCCTCTAGTAGCAGCCACCACTAACATCATGGCTCCTCCACTTTCCCGCCTGGGTTTCAGGACCATGCGGGACTGGAACAACGCTCGCTAGAACGATTCTGAGAGCTACTAGAAGATCACCTTCGAAATATTCCCTCCCCCAGCAACAATCAGGAAGTTGATGCCATTGTTGACCTTCTGCCCACTACAATCCAAGAGGCTGTTCAGCTATCTGTCCCTAGCAAGGTCATTAGTATCACCCGTCCACCTCTTCCACCCCAAGTCATCGCCCTCATCCGCGAGAAGCGGCGCTTTTATCGGCTTTTTACTCGCACCAGAGACCCTTAAATCAAAACCCAGTGGAACCGCCTGAACGCCATTGTTCGTCTTCAAACCACCAGATTTCGGGAACAGCACTGGAGGAGACAATCTGCTCAGGCCTCGACTATCGTGAGGGGGAGATATTCTGCAGGAAGCTGAATGGCCTCACGAGGCAACGACGCTCTCGTGGAGTTCTGCTCCACCATGGTGGCGAAGTTGTGGTAGACCCTCAGCGACAGTCTGACATCTTTGCCGACACCTTGGAACAGGTTCATCAAGTTCCGAACGACCCTAACTTCTCTCGCGTTAATAAAGTCCATGTTCATCGAACCCTCACTGGCAATCCTAGTATTTGTCCATTTCGCCTCATCCCCCCAGCCCAGGCCATCCCTAACATCAACCTTTTCCTTCACATCGAAGAGCAGGCAGTACTCGACGACCTGGTCTCTGGAAAGAACACCGCCCCTGGGAAGAACGGTCTCATCTGCCGAACTCTTCGTCAACTTCCCGCTGTAGGTATCACCCTCCTCGCGTTGATTTTCAACTGCAGCCTTCGTTCCGGCCACTTTTCTCCGGCTTGAAAAACAGCCAACGTGGTGATGCTATCTAAGCTACCTTCTCTCATCTTATCGCCCAATCGCCCTTCTCAATGTTCTGGGAAAAAGCTTTGAAAATATCCAGGCTTTGGCAATTTCTAGAAGGTCACAACGTCATCCCCGACTTTCAATATAGCTTTCGCTCTCAAAGAAACACCACCAACCTTCTGCTTCAGCGCCAAGCTGACGCCACTCTTGCCATTAACTCCGGTCAATGCCTCCTCGCTGTCATGCTGGATATCGAGAAGCTTTTGACTCCGTCTGGCATGCTGGACTGCTAAACAACTTCTGGATTTTCATGTTAATCCCTTCTTTGTCCGCATCATCAACGGATGTACATCTTCTCGCCAGCACCAGTTCACAGTCCATAGAACAACTTCAAGATCGTTCTCCCCAAAAGCCGGAGTTCCTCAAGGCTCGACTCTTGCCTCTCTGCTCTTCATCACCTTCTGCGCCGACATTCCCCACCCGCCCAACCCAAGAGTTCAACTTTTCCAGTACACAGATGACACCGCCATCTGGGCCAAAGCCATCAGCCGTGCCCGCGCCTCCAACCTTCTGTCTCCGTCCCTTCTGACTCTCGAATGCTAGTTTCAGCGCTGGAGAATCAAACCCAACCCGAACAAAACCCAGACCATCTTGTTCAAAAATTCACATCACCACAGTAGACCCTTACTGGATTTCAACAACGTCGCCTTGACACTATGGAACTCTAGATTAGAGCTCCCCACTTCAGTCTGGGTGTCCAAGGGTGCCACCCTCGCACCCTCATCCACACTTACAAGACCTTTGATTACCGCTTCTCCTGTTTCAGCACTCTACTGCACTCCAGCATGAAGAGGCTAAGGCCAAAGGAGAGGGTTGTCACCAGGAAGATGCTGCACGTGAACTGGTTTCACCCCTTTGAGAAGGTTTGTGACCTCGCCAGCATCCCACCTATGGCGGAAAACTCTCCAATCTCAGTGGCCGATTCGTGCAACGAGCAATACATTTTGGAGTAATTATGAAAGAAGAAAAAATTAATATCGCCTGGGATAGGTGTAGAGTTTATGATACAGTTGAAGTAACGAGGTGCTTTGCGTGTAATGGGTTTAATCATAAAACGGGTCAATGTAAATCGAAGATAACATGTCCAAAATGTGCCGGTTCTTATCTTTTGAAAGAATGTAAGACTAAGGACGAAGAGAAGATATGTGTGAACTGTTGTAATTCTAAGGAAAACCTGAAAATTAATGTAAATGTAGGACATTTTTCATGGAGGTTTGACTGTCCATTTTACAAACGTAATCTAGAACAAGAAAGAAGTATATTCTGTTTTTTTTTGCTTTATGATTCAGAGCAGGCTTTGCTTTTGCATTTTTGTAACAATGTATGTAGTTGGTCACAAAGAAAAAACTTATATCTCTTTCCCTCCGCCTTAAGTTTAGATGGATTACTTTTCAAGTCTGTGTCGTGGGTCTACTATGCAGACTGGTTCCATTGCGAAATATCCAGTTTCATCCAAAAACCGGAACATACATTTTTCACGATAATTTCGAAATTGTAAATATTTCTTTAAAGAAGTAATCTTCGCCGAAATTACATGATTCTTCTCACAAACTAATTCTCTTCCATTCACAATTTTGTATTTATATCCCATATTTTTTAATGTGTAGTATAATTTTGAACAAGTCCTGATATAATTTAGTTCTTCTCTTGCACATCGCAATAAATTATCCAAAGTAAAAAAATTGCAAAACTTCTTAATATCCTCCCTGAAACTATAGTCCTCCCAAGTTAAAAATTCTTTAAACTTTTTCGTATTGTCCTTCGGTTGTTGCTGGAGTTATGATTTTGCTTCATTTAGAATATTGAACAGAGTTGCATTCAAAATCTATCAACAAATTGTAAGAAATTGTATAATGGTTTAATTCTTAATACTTACATCAAAGATTTGACCAACTCTTCCAATGATGGCTGTTTTACTAATTTACCATTAATATCTTTTTTTCTATAGCACATGTTAAAGTGTGCTTTTATCAACTCAAAACAAAAGGTCAAGTTTTACTTTAACAGCAAGGGTAGATAAAGTAGCACTTTAACATCAAGGATAGATAAAGTAATTTAATTTTCTAACTTTTGTTTAAATTAAATATGACGGCTTCGTATTATCGTAGCAACCCAATCTAGCTACTGACATTTTGAAATGTGATTGACTGTCATTATTTTCTTTTGAAATTGTTAAAGTTCTTGCTATAGAAAAAAATATTGTATTATACACGACGATAAAGTTATTTCTATCCACCCTTGAATCATTAACGTCTCGACTTCGTCTCGACGTTAAACGATTCACTCGTGGATAAAATTTAACTTTATCGTCTTGTATAATAAATTACTATTATATTAGTAAAACATCGTTTTATAGCCACTTTAGTTTTACTATCAATACTGCTTTTTCGTGGCATTTTATTAAACGTTATGGAAGTGTCAACGTGACAATCTCGGGGACCTTGATTTTCACTTTAGGTATATTTTGTAACTAAACTGTTGTACACTACTAATAGTATATTATATCATGAGGGACTAAAGTGCACCATTTAATCCCGCGAGTGGAGTTTGCTGCCTCGAGGGCGAAGCCCGAGGGCAATAACCACTCAAGGGATTTAGGCACTTTAGTCCCGAGGTATATACCCTATTTTTTGCACTTTTGGGAACATTATCATCAAACATTTCCAAAATTTGGAATCTGTCAATTTGGAAACTGACAATTATAATTTATTACAAACTGAATTGCAGCAGGTCCTGGATAGCCTGAATCAGTTGGCAGTACTGAAGTGTATTGTCAGTATATGTCAAATTCGAGATTTGCAGGTTAAGTTTTACGTCAGTGTGTGTCAGATGACAAACAAAACCTAACCTACTAACCTCGTGTGTACATAAATTTACCATAGTTACGGTATCATTTTTATTTTAGTCCCTAGGGATTAAATGAGTTACTTTAGTCCCTAGGGATTAAATGATCTACTTTAGTCCCTGCTTACGGGGACTAAAGTATCAACTTTAGTCCCGGAAGTGCAAAAAATAATATAAATGCAAGGCCTGTTCTTGTTGTTTGTTTGTTTGTTTGTTAATGGACAAGGTCTAGGCATGCAGAGTACCAGGTACCTTAGACACCGACTGCTTTGGTCATATGGTCAAAGTCCTACTTAGAATTTTGCCGAGACTAAGGAGTTCCAACCCTAGCAAGGGATCTTTTACATGCTACACATCGTAGTAACATGGGACCCACGGCTTTACATCACTTCCGAATGATGGCATTCTGTAGAAGCTTTCATCTGCATTTTTTTTTTATTTTTGAAAACCTCACCGGGACCGGGAATCGAACTCGCGACCCTTAGATCAGTAGTCAGGATGCTTACTACTGAGCTACCGACCCCGGCAAGGCCGGTTCTGAATCATAAAGCAAAAAAAAACAGACAAAGTATGCTAAAACATATTGAGGAAATTGAAATTTAATTTGAAGACAGACGTTCAGCTATCGTATTTTTAAGTAAAACAATATTCACAGAGAGTATTGAGGACTGTGAAATAAGTTTTCGGGGTATGTCACCATTCGTTGTAATTTCGAAAATCGACATACTGGAGGAGTGGCAATTGTGCGTAATAGGTAATATTAAATTCAAAATAGTATAAAATTTTTAATTTAACAACGAATTCTGGATGCTACCCATTTATATAATTCAAGGATTTCAAATATCCTGCTGTTTATCGTTCTCCAAGCGCCAGTATTGTAAGATTCTTGGAGCAGTTTGAAAAATGGTACGACGATACAATCCCAGACCACACCAAGCATCTAATTCTAGGCGATTTCAACTGGGATATCTTGAAAGATTCATTCTACACAAGCAAGCTCATGCGATTAATAAATACGTTGGGTTTTAATCAACTCGTAACCGAATTTACGCGCTCAACAAAAAATTCCAATACAATGATTGACCTCGTTCTAACAAATCAAGAAAATGTAGATAATTGTTAAGGTTCAAATTCCACAAATTTCTGAACATAATGCAAATGATGTCACGTTACGAAAGAACTCGCGTAATAATACGTAACAGCAATTTCGAAAAAGTAAATTTTACAAAGTACATTAATTGCTCGCCACAAAAACTGCTTGATAAACTGAATAAATATAGCTGGGTCACAACAATCTTGCCACACATATGGTCAGCAGAATACAAAATTCCATAAATAACCTCGTTGACAACATAACCATTACACTCAAAACGGAAACTCCTTGGTTTAACGCTGACTTATAACTACCTGTTACCGGTATACGAACAAATAATCGAACTTTTTGTGAAAACAACTCCAAATGTTTTTAGATAAACATGACATTATAAGTAAAAACCAATCAGGATTGAGAACTAAACATTCGTGCGAAACAGCATTACACTTGGTTCTTATGAATGGGAAAAGTGACTTAGAATTAAATAAAAGTGTAGTTACTGTTTTTCTAGATTATAAACGTGCATTTGAGACTATCGACAGGCAGCGGTCAGTGAATAAACTACATAAATATGGAATGCGTGGTAACAAAAATATGTGGTTTCAAAGTTATCTCACTCATCAACTACAAACTTAAATCAGTGCCAGTCCATCTACATGGAAAACAACTTGGGTGTACCCCAAGGCTCTGTTTTGGGTCCATTATTGTTTATTTTGTACATAAACAATTTGGACTTGAATCTAAAACTTTGCACCGTAAATCTGATAATGACAGTTACTGACGAAGATGTTAGAAATGCTGTTAATAAAATGAATATAGATTTACAAATTATTTCTAAGTGGTTAAAAGGTAATAAACTAAAACTGAATATCGCCAAAACAAAAGCAAAGGTACTAATGTAGAATCTGTTAATAAAATTAAAATTGCAAACATAGAAATAGAAAAGGTTAAGTATCTGGGAATAATTATAGATGATAAATTAAACTTCAAAGTACACGTAGATTATGTAATTAAAAAGGTAGTTAAGAAAATATGCTTATTCAGTAGAATTTCTAACAAGCTTAGTATATAGTCTAAAATTATGATTTACAAAACAATCATCGCACCACATTTTGATTACTGTTCTAGTATATTATTTTTATGTCAAGAACAAGAATGGTAGAATGCAAAAACAGCAGAACAGAGTAATTCGTATTATATTAATCACGCTGTTCGAAATATACAAGAATTTCTGCGATGCTAGATTGTTTACAATGGTTAAGTATGAAGCAACGTATTTATTTCAATTATTTGTTGTTAGTTTTTAAAGCAGTCCCTGTTACCAGAATATATGACATAAAAATTAGTTTATGGTTGTATTATTCATAATTATAGCACTTGAAATAGGCAGAATGTTAGATGACCTAAACTTACAAAAAGCAGTTCCCAAAATTGTTACTTTTATAAAGGCTTCAAAATTTATAATAACCTTCCAATTGAAGTCAAAGAAACTAAAAATATCTATGAGTTTAAAAAACTAAGCGATTATGTCAAGAAAAATTATTAGTTAAGTAAGTAAATATGTAAATAATTGCAAATCTTCAAATAGTGTATAACTAAATAAAAATTATTATTATTATTATATTATACAACAAGACCATCATCACCTTCAGAACCCCAGTTTTCCAAAACAGAAGGCCCAGGACGAAGATGTTTCCCCCAGCCATCCTCCTCGGCAACTCGAAAGACTTCTGGAGAAGTTCCAGGACATCATAGACAACTTTCCCCTCAACCTCCGATGATTACCAGTATACTGTACTATATTATTGTATTTTTTCTAGACATCCAATACCTTACATTCAATTTGTTGTAAACATGCAATATCTTAAGTGCAAATAATTCAAATGATATGTTTTTTATTCCACAATATCATGTAAAAAGCCGACGATGGGTAGTCCCCTAAACAGCAGTCGACTAGGTTTATTACTGTATGGCCTAGCTCAATACACTTTAAAAATTCATTCTTCAGTTATTAGTGCTCCTTTCACTCTGATAATGCAAGTTGCAAGGTCTTTCAAAATGTTAGTCAATATGAGCAACAAGACCAATTCTGCCTAAGTATCCTCGTTCTCAAGGTACTCATACAACACGAGCCACCAAAGAGCACAGCCATCGCGTGACTGCCATTGCTCTAGTTCACAAGGTGCAAGGAACATTAAGCCAGAGAATGCTGGGTGTTCATCCACAAAGAGTACGCAGTGTAAGCAGAAATTCTATGTCAACAAGAATAATCCGAATAACCGCGAAAGCCTCAAGCAGTATATTAAATGTACTTATGATAAAATTATACATACACTACTACTTAAATACTTAATTTTATTATAAAATTATGCATACCCGCTACGCCATACCGCAAGTATTCAAACTGCATAAACATAATAATAATAATAAAGGTCTTTATTCTTTCAATCATACTCATAACGGAAAATGCATTAAATACGAACATTATAAATTGAAAAAATTCCAAGGTGTTAGTTCTAAAAACAACCCTTAGGTTGTTCTTGTTCTGCCACTAAGACCTTGAAATCGTAAAGAAAATAAACTAAATATCAACACAATGCCTAAACTAACTTAATACTAGATTCTGTGATGATATGTCAAGGAATTGTAACAAGAAAACAATATATTGTAAACTAAAACAAAGAATAAGGGTTCACCTAAGTTGGGAAACAAATAATTGCTGTTTATATTTGCGCTTACATGTTTGAAGCGAGACGGTTTTTAACCCAAGGGGTATTGAATTATAAACTATGGATACTAAAAAGGAAAACCCCTTTGAAACAGAGCAGTCTTATGAATTGGTGGTGTTATAAAACCTTTGAAACGTAAATTTAAAGAATGAACATCAGTACGAAATTTTATTTTGTTGTACAAATATGGTGGTCGTTCTTCAAGAATGATTTTATGACAGAGCGTGTCATACTGAAGCAATCGTCTGTTATGCATATTGAGCCATTTAATCACTTTTAATTTGTGGGAGATTCTATCAAATTTTCTAATTCCATAAATGAAGAGTAGACAAGAATTTTGAACTCGCTGTATTCTGTGAGCGAGATCTTGCGTGATGGACTGACCATAGACCTGAGAACAGTAAGAGAAATGTGATAGCACTAATGTTTCGCAAAGCATTGACTTTACAAGAATTGGTAAGCAATGTAAGAATTTTTAAATTTAAATAAGCTTTTTTATGCAATTGGTTATATGAGTTACATATCTAAATGAATTATCTAGGGTCAATCCTAAGTTTTTTACTTCATTAACAATTGGAATGAAATTATCATTTATTTTGAAAACGGCAAACTGTTTTATTTCTATTATATTGGCTGGATTACCAAAGAATATTACATTAGATTTGGAAGGATGGATACCTAACTAAAGAGTGTTCTGTTGATGTTTTAAATATTTGTTTGAGATCATAATTAATATCAATAAAACATTTCCGAAAAGATTCCTTATTAAATGAGTACAAGAGTTGCGTATCATCGGCAAACATATGCATCGAACCTGATTTGATATGCTTTTGAAGATTGAAGGTGTATATGGTGAATACCTGAGCTCCTAAAATAGAACTCTGTGCAACCCCTGTTTTCACAGCCATGTAGTCTGAAGAATTTCGGTCTAAAATTACTTTTTGAAAACGATCCTCTAAGTAATTTTGTAGAAGAGAGCACGCATTTGAACTGAAACCAATATATTTGAAAATATGGGACTTTGTATTGTGATGCAAGGTATCAAACACTTTACTGAAGTCCAATAGTACTAAATCCGTCATATTGTTATGATCATAAGCAGATATTATGTCATCAGTTATATGCATAAGTGCAGTTGTACAGCCGTAACCTGAACGGAAGCCAGATTGTGTATCTGGTAGTATTTTATTGGCGTCAAGATAGGATTGAATTTGTGAGCACATAACTTTTTCTAGAATTTTGGAAAATATAGGTAAAATACTTATTGGTCTCAGGTCTTTTAATTCAAGAATATTTGGTTTTTTGGCAATGGTATGACTAATGCTTTTTTCCACAATTTTGGTACAACATTCTTTGCTAAGCAGAAATTAATCAAATGGGTTAGATAAGGTAATATGGTAGAACAGTAGAGTTTGATTAAGTCAATATTAAGTCCATCGATTCCTTTAGATTTACTTTTAATCGTGTTTATAATTCCGACTATATCCGCAATATTGACACTGTGAAAATTGAATTCTTCGTTGAGTTCATTTAGTTTGTGGTTTTTATAAAAATTTAATACATTATTGTTTTCATTGTTGAAGTTTGGTACACTATTTATAAAAAAATTTTTAATTGAATCGGGTTTATTTAAATGTTCTGGTATGGTATTGTTGCTTTTAAAATTGTTCACATCCAAAGATTTAATTTCCTTCTATATGGATTTAGTATCATTGCCATCAAGTACAAAGTTAAAATAAGCTTTTTTCTCCTTCTTTACAGCTAAAGTCACAGAATTTCTTATCGATTTGTAATATTTCCAATGCGCTAATAATTTGGAATGTTTATACCTATTATATGCCTTATTCTTTAAGTCTATCATAAGCTTGATAGTGTCTGTTATCCATGGCTTTCGTTTATGGGTAATTTTAACTAATTTTAAGGGAGCATGCAAATCAACGATGTTAATAATATTATTTGTAATGAAATCTACTTTTTCATCAGCATCGTTTAAGTAAAATATGTTTTGCCGTGGAATTAAGGATAAGTCTTTATGAAAATGCTCCAAATCGAAGTGTTTAAAGCATCTAATGGTTTTGTACAATATATTATTAGCAGCAGGTAATATTAGAGTGCAATAGATAGTATCATGATCAGAAAAGTGTGTATCTGCAACCCCATAATCACTTACTAAATTGGAATTTCAAACTAAAATGACATCTATAAGAGTTTGTGAATTTTCTGTTGTTCATGTAGGAAAATCGATAATTTGACTTAAATTGACACAATCTACCATCAAATTAAAATAAGTACTGTCATTTGTATTTTTTAATAAATTAATATTGATATCACCAGTGCAACATAAAAAAGCATGCACGATTGAAATCATCGAGCAAGTCTTATTAAATTCGTCGCAAAATTATTTATAGTCCGTTGAAGGTGGTCGATATACAACTCCAATTGCAATTGATATTCTGTTAATCTTAAAAGTCAACCATATTTGCTCAATATTATTATTCGTATCTATTACCGGAAATTTATGAGTATTTTTCAGATATAACGCCACACCACCACCAACTCGTCCTTGCCTATCATATCTTACCATAGAAAAACCTTGTATCTTGAGTGCCTCATTTGTAATATTATTATTTAACCAAGTTTCAGTAACAGCAATACAATCAACATTTGATTCATTAACAAAATCTCTAACTGAATCTATTTTTGGCAATAATTATCTTACATTGAAGGATGCTAGCTTAAATAATGTTTGAGTCATGAATAACAATACAGATTTTCAAAATAAACAACACATGTAAATGTAAAAACTTAGCCGAGCTGAACTAATCTTCTAATACTAAATATTAAAAACAATCATTCCCAACATATCAGTGAAACTAAGACATGCACAATTTTGTGTTTACAATCAGAAAACTAAAATTTGTAAATTTATGCTAACAATAAAACCAAGTAATATGCTAAGCGCCGGTAGGCTCTTTCAACTAAAGAGGAAATGCATGGCATCCTTTTCAAGAACTTATTGTAAAACTAGGAATCAGACAAGAGTCATTCAAACATTTGATTTGTTTAATGGCATTATTAATTTTAACAAGTATCTTGCCTTCGTTAGTCCATACCGATTTTCCATATTTCTTCGCGGTTTACTTGTACAATTGGTAGCGGTGTTTAGTTAAATCCTCCTTGATTACGATGCGTGTTCCTTTCAATTTACTTTTATTTTGATATACGAGCTTCTTCGTGTTACGGCTGACGTCTCCTTTAAATCAGCTTCGAGTGATTCGACCTTTTGTTTGTACGCTTGGACTTCCTTCATGAATTGTTCACTGATTTTGGCATGCAGCTTATTTACTAAGATTGCAATTAAAGTATCAGAACTCAATACTCAACAATATCACGAATCCGTACTTCTTCTTCAGATGATCAAGTGATACGAGGTTGGGTTGACATTTTGTCAAGGGAATAACTTGAGTTAACTTAATTTAAGTAGGGAGCCGCACTCAACACGTCGACTCAGGTAGACAGCACATCACAGAAACATGTCTTCTGGGCTACTCTGTACGGCCTTTCGATTCCTCTATTTTGTTTTTTAATTTTTATTAATGTAGAACCCTATTCCATTGTATCCTTTTCTTTCCCTATGGTAAATAATGTTTCTTATCAACCTCTGCATTCGATTTTCTCTCACTTTTCTTATTTGAAACATGCATAGTACGTACATGGCAATTAATTTTGTCTAAAGCCTGTTTCGACTCTTAAGTCTATCCTCTCCTTTTAGTGCTCTTGCATTGAACGTTGCTATATTTAGTTATATCATTCGTGTTGGCAGTTGGTTTCCATTTTGCTTCAATGATGGGGGAGGCCTGTCTAGCCTCCCTGTTGAACCAACTTCTAGGAGGTGTCATATTTATCATTTCTAAATATAATAGTGAAGCAATGTTATTATCAAAATCAACTGTAGATGGAAACATTTCCCTTATACATGACTAGCTGTTACCCGCGACTTCGTTCGCGCGAGGTTCGTTATTTGTGTATTAAATAATGACTAATTATTTTCTGTCATCCCATCCCATACCATCCTATCCCCGTCCCCGTCTCCGTACCGTCCCATCCCGTCCCCTCCCCTTCCTTCCCTTTCCGTCTCGTCCTGTTCCGTCCCGTCCCTTCCCCTCCCGTCCAGTCCCGTCCCGTCCCCACCCATTCCATCCCATCCCTTCCCTTTCCGTCCCGTCACGTCCCGTTCCGTCCCTTCTCATCCGTCCAGTCCAGTCCCGTCCCGTCCCGTCCCGTCCAGTCCAGTCTCGTCCCGTCCCTTCCCTTATGTCATGTCCACCGCCTTGAACTTAAATATATATGCCATTTTTGCAATGAACGTCTCGAAAAACCTCAATAACGACACCCATATCGTATTTTAGGCTTATTTACCCCATTTTACCCCCTAAGGGGTTGATTTTCCGAAAATCACAAAATACGTGTTTGCTTATTTGTTTTTAGGAGTACTCCTACGAAGTTTCAATTCGAAATGTCTATATTATTTCTCCATACAAAATTGAAACCCCCATTTTACCCCTTTAGGGGTTGAATTTCGAAATATCCTTCATTATTCCTTGTATACATCATAAAGGGAATCTCTGTGCAAAATTTCAGCTTTCTAGGTCCAAGGGTTTGGGCTGGGCGTTGATGAGTGAGTGAGTCAGTCAGGACTTTTAGAAATACTAGAACGCGCGTAGCCAGCCTACGTCTGGCTGCGTGTGGCGGCGCCACGTGCTTACTGTCGGCATGTGCGCTTACAGAAACCTGCGCTTATAGAAACCTACTAGCTTTTACCCGCGACTTCGTTCGCGCGAGGTTCGTTATTTGTGTATTAAATAATGTTCCGCCCCGCCCCGCCCCGTCTCGACCCTTCCCGTCCCGTCCCGCCCCTCCTCTTCCATCCCATCCCCTCCCCTTCCATCCCATCTTTTTCCTTCCCTTTCCGTCCCGTCCGTCCCGCCCCGCCCCGACCCGTCCCGCCCCGCCCCGTCCCGCTTTGCCCCGTCCCGTTCCGTCCCTTCCCTTCCCGTCCAGTCCCGTCCCGCTCAGTCCCGTCCCGTCCAGTCCGTCCCGTTCCGTCCAGTCTAGTCCCGTCCCGTCCCGTTTCTTCCCTTATGTCATGTTCACCGTCTTGGACTTAAAAATAAATGCCATTTTCGCAATCAACGTCCCAATAAACCTCAATAACGACACCCATATCGATTTTTAGGCTTACTTACCCCATTTCACCCCCTAAGGGGTTGATTTTCGGAAAATCACGAAATACGTGTTTGCTTATTTGTTTTTAGGAGTACTCCTACGAAGTTTCAAGTCGAAATGTCTATTTAATATTATTTTTCCATACAAAATTGGAACCCCCATTTTACCCCTTTAGGGGTTGAATTTCGAAATATCCTTCCTTATTCCTTGTATACATCATAAAGGAAACCTCTGTGCAAAATTTCAGCTTTCTAGGTCCAAGCGTTTGGGCTGGGCGTTGATGAGTCAGTCAGTCAGGACTTTTAGAAATATATATAAGATATAGCAAGCGCGCGTGTGGTAGTAGTATGCAGGCCCTTCATGCTGCGTGTGCCGGCGCCACTTGTGCTTACGGTCTGGACGGCCGGCGGCATCGGCTCTTATAATATAAGATAAGTACTGCAACTCTCTTTTGCTGTCCTGGTTGAGCAGAACAAATCCTTCCTGTTGTCAGTCTTCTTGATAGTTCGTCCAAAATTTTAAGCCAACATAACTACTGAAATATATGGGCCGGCATGCTCGACAAACAGAGAAAGCAGTTGACATACTTAGTCTGACAATCCATAGCAAACCATATTGTTCAGTAGATATTGCTTGGGACGAGTAAGGTCTAGGTATATAGAGTAGCTGTTACCTTCGACAACAATGGTCAATTTGCCAAGATGACGGTGTTCCAAACCAAAACACTTTTATATAATAACATATGATTCACAGTATTACATTTCTTTCAAAAGGTTTTTATCCGCATTTTTGTATTTTTAAAATCCACACCATCAAAAATCAAACCCACAACCCCTGAATCAAGTCAGGAGACTGCTCAACCAGTGATTAACCGAACCACGCTTCAGTAGTTATTTTTATTACTATCTACAAAAACTATTGAGATACAGTATTTGTTGCAACTGACACCATTGTCATTAGTGATGCAACCATAAAAAAACCTTGTTTTTTTTTTAAAACCTGTTTTTAAAAACCGAGCAGTCTGGGTTTTTTAAAAATAGTTTTTTTTCAGAATTAAATTGTAGTGAATAACAAGTAATATTCTTTGGAAAAACAAAAAACAGATATTTCTAAATAAAAATAATACATTTTATAGGTAAAGTGCATTATAGAATTTATAATAACAAAAAAAAACAAATATTTCTAAAGAAAAATAATGTATTACATTTCATAGCCAAAGTGAATGTAGAAATTATAATAATGCAGAAATTACTCGCTAACAGACATGGCTGACTCCTCAGCAGTAGGTATAAAATGTTACTTTTGTTTATTAAACATTTGTCTAGTCTGTGCTGTAGTTTTCTTGAACTTTAAAGGGCATGTACAGTGGCGGAATTAAAAATCCGGACGAGTCTTATAGAGGATTTTTGCAATTTTTGGGTAACGTAAATTGGGCTTTGCGTTTCTAGGTTAGCAATTGACAGTTAAACAATGAGGCATGCTGTCATATACGAGTAATTATTTTGACTTTGACTAATTTCACCAGGTAACGTGATAAGTAAAGTAAAGTAAAATATACACTTGTTAAGTCATTTTGCTGTTTTAGATGCTTAATTGCATTTCACGCCTTTAGGGCAACTTGTTGCTATGTTAAAACCATTTTTAATCTTTGCGCGCGGGTTCAATCTCATCTTCCGCACATTTGATTCAGGTCATTTTGGTATTTTAAATAGCCACCTAGGCTTTAGGGCAGCGTGCCCGTATGCTAAACCCTTTTAGTTCTTTATTTGGCTCCATCGCCTAATTCCAGAATCACGATTTCGCACATATTTGGCCCCAAACGCAGTATTTTTCGTCGGTTGGAGCCCCCCTCTGATGGCGCTTTGGCAGCCGAGCGTATCGCTCGCAAGAATTCCGAATCTTCTAGAAAGCACGCCGTTGTGGCGTGATACCATTGTTGCCGGCTTTAATTTGTTTCATTTTATCGCCCCGCGATTGGCTGCCGAGGTTTAGTCACGTGGGGACGCGACCAAGGTGACCTGTGCCAGCGCTTCCCTCTGGGCATTCAGCCGAGAGCCGTCGATCGTATAAGAGGTCGGTTAGTGTGTGCGTTCGTGCGGCGCTCCCGCCCTTGGCGGGGGCGTCAGCCTTTTTCCCGTCGAGTGCTGCTTCAGCAAATATGTGACAAACGGTTTCGCCTTAAGTGGCAGTTGACCGCAGCCCGTTGCAGAGAACGCTCGTGTGGTGGTTGTGAGTGTGAGTTTCGAATTGTCTTCGGCGTAGCGTGGGTGCTTTTTGAGCCCAGTTCCTGCTTCCGTAAGTAAGGGGTCGTGCCCCCTTCATCTCGACCTTCGAGGATCTGTCTCGCAGAACGAAAGTGGCCCATTTTTCGTCGTCCCGTTGTACGCGTCCTGACGCGTCTCACGTCGCCATTATGGCGGATGTGCACTCATCCCTATAGCCGTCGAACATCGAAGGTACCTGCCACCTAAGACTGCAGCCTGTCGCAACTCAACTGTACCAGGCTCCCCTACCGCCTACATATTAAGGTATGTGTCTTTGAACTGATTACCGCTGTGAACGCGAGCGAGCCGTCACATCTCTTGTGCCTACAGGCACTGTCGTCATATTTGTCCATGTTGCGAGTGCTAATTTGTTCTTTACTGTTTGCTGCATAAGGCGTCGCGCCAGCATATTTGCACATTCATTCAAAAATACAGACTGTCCATGTTGCGAGTGCTAATTTGTTCTTTACTGTTTGCTACATAAGGCGTCGCGCTAGCATATTTGTACATTCATTCAAAAATACAGACTGTCCATGTTGCGAGTGCTAATTTGTTCATTACTGTTCAACATCTGTCGCTAGGTTTAGAGCGCGCGCCAGCTGGTGTTCTTAGTTATAAACTATTTATAGATATAGGGCGACGCACTCTGCTGCACCATTGTAACCCGTTAGTCAATACATGATTTGTGAGCTAAGGGAACTATTGTTTTGTTTCGACTTGTGCATGTTCTGTTTCAGATAAGCGCCCCCTTTCAGTGTACTGATTATTGTGCGACGGAACGAGGGAGCTTTGAGCGTACAGGTGGGTAAGACAGCTGCGTAGTCGCGGTCGGATTGACACCTAATTACAATCCTTGCATAAGGCAATCCCGAAATTGTTATTTGACCTTGCATTTCTTGAGTAATCCTATCGGCGGAGTATTTTGCGTGCTTCGCTCCCGTCTAACCGTCCAGGCCCGGTTAGCCGGGGTAAGACAGGCTTGGTGGCGCCCTCATGATTTCGACATACCCTATATATATATTATGCCGCAACACGCTTGCCCAGAACGTATCGTGTGACTCACGCCCGACTCCCTGAGCGTTCCAGCTGTGGCCATTTAGCCTATTTCGAACCGATTTCAGGGCAAGTGTGCCAGTTTTTCAGGACTGATTCCGTGGTGCGATGCTCACCTTGGGTGGGTGTCGTAAAGTTCTTTTAATACCGTAACACACTGAATCATTTTAAATGTCCGGATTTTTAATTCCGCGACTGTACAATCAAAATAAGTTTAAATTTTGTCGTTTGCTTACCTGCTGCCAACCATACCTACCAAAACGTGCCGCCAGTTACAAAAATGAATAAAAAACAAAAAAACCGTTTTTGTAGTTTTTTTAAAGGTTTTTTATTCGATTAAAAAAAAACGCGTTTTTTTACATCACTAATTGTCATTCTTGTAGGTTTAAATACCAAGTAGTAATACGCACAAATGTGCAGGATTTTTCGAATAAAAAGTAAAAAAACAACTGAATATATCAACAAGTTTTATTAATCGATAATGCCAAGTTGTTCCTATAATCAGCAATCAAAGTAAATAAAACCATTATCCTATCTGACGGCCAATTAATATTTACATCAGCAAATTAAACTTTCACTTCAATAAAGTTTATAAAACAAAAACATTCAGGCGTATAATCGCTCGTAATATGCAAAGTAGAGTACAAAAATATTTCGTACATAGACGCGATCCAATTGAAAGCTCTAAAGAAATATGCCTAACTATATTACTCGTCATCTTCATCTTCCACTTCCTTCGCCTTCTTCTTTTTCTTTTTCTTCTTTTCTGTTACTACCGGCTCTCCCACTTCAACATCACCTGCAGCGTCGCTCTCAGACTTCTTTTTCTTCCTCTTTTCTGAAGTCGACGCTTCAGGAACTTCTTCTTCCTGCACTTCCTTGGACTTTTTCTTCTTCTTCTTTTTGTGTACTGTTTCTGCAATATTATCCAAAATAAGTTATAATTACCAAGCATCTAAAGCCCCCGTTTGGCAACATTTTTACAGACGCTAAAACATACCTTCAGCTTCTTCCTTGACTTCGGCCTTTACACTGCTCTCTGGAATGCCTTGAAGCTCCTTCTTGGCCTTCTTCTTTTTCTGTTTCGGAGTGAGTGCAACTTCCTCAACAGGCTCTGTTTTAATTTCCCCTGACGGCCCTTGTGACTCGGACCGCTTCCTCTTAGCCGATGATAACGTTGAGTCAGCAGCAGCAGGATACTGTTTAACTTCACTAAAACGTAAACAAGTCATTTTTATACACTAGTATCCAATTGACATAAAAAAAAACCCTAAATTTTTCCAGGCAATTTTTAAACAGAAACTCACCTAATGCCGTGGTACTTTTCGAATTTGGCTTTGGCTTTCCCAGTCCCACTGATGCGTCTCAAATTTCCCTCCTCCAAAATTCTGAGCCTTGCCTCCAACTTGGCCTTGTGTTCTGCCCCCAGGTCAAATGTACTATCTTCGCCTAATGCATCAACACGAGTTGCTAATGATGCTTTCGCTGCCAACATTCTCGACATTTTGCCCTTGTTTTTCGTGCTGCTCTGGCCAATCAGCTGAGCATGGTAAATAAGACCATATTTGGGGGTATCTTTCTTAGTTTTTAAGGCCCGAAAGAGCGCCTTCTCAGCGCCTAAAATTTGCACGGTAGATGCTGGATGCTTAGCCAAGTTTATAAGGGAGCCAGCATGGGAAATCAGCCGTGCTCCGACTAATTCCCCCACGAGAACGGTTAAATTTGGAGCCATTGCCATCATGCGTGCTTTTAAATAATCGTACAGCTGAGTACGATAATTTGAAATGTCTATGACTTGATCACACAAGTTCTGAATGTTCATTATGTCGTCGTCTGATATTTCCGTCCCCATGGAAATCTCCGCAGCTTCTTTCACCTTTTCCTCGACGTCTTCCGGTAAAATGTCCGACATATCTGTATCCAGGGCATTCTCACGAGTCCCCATAATTTTTACAGTTTTAACGAATGCTATGTTGTCAGTAATAATCTTGCCCAATTCTGGAAAATGCCAACCATACCATTCGCGGCATCGCATAATATAATTATTTAATTCTTTATCTAAATCGTCCAGCAATGACACCGCTTGAATGATCATTGTGTCAATTTTGTCAGGTGAAAATTTTAATTTGTATCGAGATAGCGAGTGAGCTAACCCTAATGCCATTGCCGTCATTTCCTTCTTTGGCAAGCCCGACAGCAAACTCTCAGCTTGGGAACGTATGCACCGCATTAGTTCCTGCACAGCAGTGTTTGAAACACATTGCAAACTTAGCTTATCCTTGATGGCATTTCCTAGTTTTGCATCGGCAACGAGCAACTGGTCTTGCACATCTTTGTCTACGATTCTTTTGAGCATCTTTTTGAGACTTTTTGAAACTTTGCCCTCCACTGCGGCTGTAGTTGCCGCTAGGGCTTCTGTAGTGTCTGCAAACTTCTCGAAGTGCTTGAGTTTGACACTAAAAGAATGGTAAATAATAATTAATTTGTATTTCCAATACTGTAAATTGATTTATGAAACAAACATGAAATAAGGAACTATATCAGATAAAGTATACTTACATCCTGCTAGCGGCTTCTGGAGTTTCGAATTCATGGTAAAGATTTTCGGTTTCTTTAAGTTTTTTCGCGTCGAGCAGCTATAAAAGCATGGAATTTTGAGGTTAGGATAAAAATATTAACACTAAAGGTTAAGAATAAACTTCCGTACCTTAAACAAAGCATAACCTGCAGGGGTCTCGAAAAGGACCAACATCTTGGAAAACAAGTCAATATTCGATAACTCTTGTCGAATTCTAGATTCTCTTCATTTAAAAACAGTTCTTAACCTCTAACAAACAAACCCACCATGTTTTTGAACGGAAACGGATGTATTGTTATTGGTTCGACAACATTTTATTTGGGAATATAATTAAACGGAAATTCTTAATACAGAGTATGCGACGAGCTAAGGCAAATTCCAGAACAATACGGGCAATATGCTGCAACAGAAAATTCAGATCCTCTACGATCTTATTACAGATCTTATAATTAGCCAAAAATTTGATTTTTAATTTTTAAGCATTTGTCAAAAATTTTCAAAAATTACAAATTCTACAAAAACGGTACCTACATAATAGAGAGTTAGTTTAAGAGACAAATTTTCTCTAGAATTTTAAGCTGAATTCAAAAATGTAATAATATACCGGGTATTCCATTTAAAATAGAAGTTAATAAAAATATAGAAAAAAAACAAAGGAAATCCATTTTAGAAGTATTCAACTGAAAAATCACCTATCTCACAACAATACACAGAAAAATGTAAAAAAATGCAAAGTTAAAAAATATCATTAGAGCCGTTTTTGAAAAAATCGAAAAAAAAATGAAAAATCACAAGAGCAAACACCGACTTCCGGTTATGCGATTTTCTTTAAAAGTTTGCAGTCCCATCTACATAGTACACAAAACTTATATATGAAGTTTCAACGCTATACCTCTTTTCGTTTTTCAGATATTCTGTTCACAGGCTGACACACAGACAGACCAATGAACAAAAACATCTTTTTTGGGTTCAGGGGACTCTAAAACTTGAAGATCTGTTAAAAACTCAATTTTTAATTTTTGGGGTGAATCCAATACTTAGTTTATCGTAAAAGGAAGTAATAAAAATTATAAATCAGTCCCGTAACAGACATTTTGTGCCTGAAGAATGGAAAACGGACTATTAGACCAATAAAGTTTAAAAAAAAATGGTTATAGAAGCCATTGAATTTGTAGGCTTTCTGATTAAGATTCTATAAATTCCTCAAAAACAAAAATTGTGCTCAAGTCGCCATCTTGGAAAATGGAGGCCCAAAATAGGTTGTAAGTGTTTTTTAAACCGTTAGTTTAACAAAAACTGTTCAAATAAAAATTGTTAAGCATGTAATTATCTACAACTTTTGTTGTCGGTTTTTTGTTGGATCAACCACGGAGGCACACAACGGCATCCAACAATTTATTGCCCCATACCGATAACGTCTGGTAAGTCGTCATGTTGGGTCTCGTGTTGGCTGGGGTCGGAAATTCCAGCGTACATAAATCAAACAAGTAGAGACACTCATATCTAATGTTGAAGCCTGTCTAGAGTGACTGGGACAGTGACTTAGGGGGTATTTCTAAGCTTGACTACCAGATGGCAGGACAAAGTTCGACCAACCAGAGCCAGCTACTGGCTCTGCTACCAATCATGATGTAGCAAAGTAGTGGCGCCATCTGTTGGTAATGAAAGTACCCCGTCCCAGGAGTCGTTCAAGGTCATTCAAATCGGTATTTTGACATCAAAGGAACCGACAGTGAGTGTCTCTACTTGTTTGATTTATGTACGCTGGTAATTCCTTAACGTTCGTGATGCTTATGACGTTTTTTGCTAGCTAGAATAGTACGTGTATCTGGACGAAAAGCGTAACATCCCAGACGATTGTGAATATTGTTGGGCGAGGCGAATGCCGAGCCCAACAACACAGGAGTCTGGGAATGTTGCTTTTTGTCCAAGATACACATACTATTTTCCCGCCGATCGATAGGAGTAATTAAAAAAAATAGGAAATAGTACTCGAATATTCCCTGCCTAGGCCGGAATATTATTCCTGTACAGTTTTATTGTAAATTACCTAGCAACGGCTTATGTAATGGAATGTTTGACTTTGCACAACAAAGTTTGGTCAATAATGTATTTTTTTCAAACGTCAGTAAAATGTGACATTATACAACAGAATAATATGTTGATAGCACTGTAAGTCTATGTCAAAGAGGTTAGCAGGTTAGGTTTTGCGTCTGTCTGTGTCAAAACTGATGTAAAACCTAACCTGCTAACCGTGAATTTTTACTTACCGTTCTAGAACGGTAAACATAACTTACTGATTTGGGAACAAACGCGGTAACTACGTAAAATCGTTCTATCGTGCAAAAAAGAAGCGAGTACGGTTGTTTTACTTTGTGAAATAGAAACACTGTAAAGTGGTTATTGTGATTTTTAGTAAAAAGTAGTAATTTGTGCACCTAGGCATAAAACCGAAGCAAAAAACCATATGAGAGATAAAAAGGAACTTCAGTACCGAGACACATTGTTTTTTTTTAAATCGAGTCATCGTGAAATAAAGAATTTTGAAACAATTTATTTAGTAATATTAATAGTAATGATACCTACACATTTAATTATTTCTTATATTTATGGGCACAGTCGGTTTGAACTACCAACAAAAGCAGTTGCTTGTTTTTTTTTAAATCGAGTCATCGTGAAATAAAGAATTTTGAAACAATTTATTTAGTAATATTAATAGTAATGATACACATTTAATTATTTCTTACATTTATGGGCACAGTCGGTTTGAACTACCAACAAAATCAGTTGCTGCTGATGGCGCGCAATAAATAAAGTATGATCAAAAATTATTTTCATCTAGTATGGCTATGAAATCGTCTCTATTTTATTAATGCAACTGTGTTTATACTTGATAACTTAAATATCAAACTTGACATTATTGATTTTTAAGTGACTTCTAGTTGCATTCATAAATTAGAAACTATTTTATAGTAATTCTAGATGCTCTTTGATATGATCAAAAATTATTATATAATTATATGCTCTTTGGTTTTCAAAGAAAATACTAAAAACCGAACTTGGGCTTCCATTTTCGATGATGGCTGCACAATTTGCTTTTGGGGAATTTGTACAGTTTTAATCAGAAAACTGATAACAGCATGTCTACACATTCCTTTGCTTGTATGCCTTTTTTTAATGTATAATGATTGGACTATAGGTATGTACACATATAAAATGTATACACTAGCTGTTACCCGCGACTTCGTTCGCGCGAGGTTCGTTATTTGTGTATTAAATAATGACTAATTATTTTCTGTCATCCCATCCCATCCCATCCCACCAGTGGCGGCACTAGAATATTTTTCTTGGGGGGGCCTAGAGGGGCCAAGTTAAAGTTTGGGGGGACAGTTCAAAAAATGTAGTATCAATTTAATAACTATTTTATTAAGAAATAAAACCGTTCGTAAATTTACGAATTATTACAGGGTAATATTTTATTTACTTATCATGTATGTATAAAAAAATATTAGGTATAACAACTAACCACTATTGAAGAACTATTCGCCTATTTGCATGACTCGAGAAAAATGCATCCACTACTTTATCTAAATCTATGTTTTTTGCAATTTCCTTTTCAATAGATAAAGTGGAAATGTTGCAGAGCCTCTCACTAGTCATTCTAGTTCTGAGATAGGTTTTGATTCTTTTCAAACTAGAAAAAGACCTTTCGCAAGAAGCAGTTGAAACAGGTAAAGTCACTGCTATTTTTAGTAAGTTATACAATGTTTCAAAAGCATCACGGTATTGATGTACTAAATTAAGAAGCTTAAGCATTGAATCAATTTTTTCGTTTTTGTCTTCAGATTTTTTACATAATTTCCTTATTAGTAAAATTTCCGCATTTAAGGAGCTGGCGTCCAAAGAATACCACTGTGCAAATTTCGACAACTCGTCTGAATTTAAAAACTTGTTGCTGGCAGGATTTAGGGAATGAATAGAACTTAAAATAACATTATTATTTGAAAATCTTTTTTTTAAATTCATTAATGATAATATCTAGTACAGGGTAAAAAAAGTGAATTTTTGATTCATTATCTGTAAATTTGATTTTACGTTCCAAATTTGGAATTTCAGTAATGTATTTTCGCAGGTTCTGTGGCAGTTTACTTCGTCGCTTGTTTATCATATTTTTGATATATCCGCTTTGAATACCAGTTTTCTGGCACATTGTTTGTACAGACGACCAAATACTTTGCCACATGGAATCCTCATCCCTCCAGTTTTCCAAAACACTTATTGTTGCATCAACCAAATCTACGGCATTAGCATAATATAAATTTGGGTTCTGTAAATGGTCAGACAAAGAACTTGTTTGTTTTAATAATACTTTAAAAATAAAAAGAAACATAACAAATTGTTCATTTAATTGATTTAAAAGTCCAGTAGCATCTACTTGACGAGTACTCTTATCTTTAAAATTGCCTTCACCGTCGGCTATACTATGCAGTAACACTATAATCGATTCAAATGTCTTGATCACCACATCACATGAAAGAAATTGTGCAGTCCAACGGGTGTCACTCAGTCGTTTTAGTTCCATTGGTTTTTGTTTGGGATATATTTGTTTTTGCAGGTTAATAAATTTTGGGTGCACTGTAGAACAACTAACAAAAACATACAGTTTTTCTAAAACGGAGAAAAAGGAAAAAGCTTCAGAAAATCCTTTGCAGCAGTCCACAACAGCCAAATTTAATACGTGGTTGAAGCAATGAATATACAAAATTCCTGGAGTTTCCCGGATCCTTCCACAGGCATCAATAATTCGGGCGGAGCCGCTGGATTTCTTCCTATGGGGAGATTTAAAAAGCTTAATGTACGCGACTCCAGTGAACACACAGGAGGACTTGGTAGCCCGAATTATTGATGCCTGTGGAAGGATCCGGGAAACTCCAGGAATTTTGGCCAGAGTTCGAGCTAACATGGTGCGTCGCTGCCACGCTTGCAACGATGTTGTAGGTCGACAGTTCGAGCAATTACTATGAATGATGGTTGTTAAGTACCACTTTGTTGTTTTTACTTTTGTAACTTACGATAAAAAGCAATCTGTAATAAATAATTTTTTTCAATAACAAGGAGACGTTTCCGACCATATGTTGCGTAGCGAAAATTACTTCACTTGCCTTCCTCTCCAATCCCTGAAAATTTGTAAACGATTTTTCGGAACACCCTGTATACTGCCGAAGGAACTTCTTTTTGTATTCGAGCCTGTACACCAGATAAATGCCCGCTCATTACAGCTGCGCCATCATATGACTGAGCAACACAATTATTTAAATCAATTTTAGCACAAGCTAACACTCTTTTGATATTACTTGCATAATTTTCGGCATCTAATAAACCACTGGCAGCATTAAAACCCAAAAACCGCTCGTGGATACTTCCATCTAAATAGTACCGCACCACTAACGAAATTTGTTCTTCTTTACTTAAGTCTTTAGTCTCGTCGCTAAGAATAGAGAAATATTTTGCTTGTTTTAGGTCCTCAGAGATCTTATTCTTGACTAAAGCAGACATTATGTCAAGAAGAAGATTTTGAGTACCGTGATGCAAGTATTTTGCATTTTTAGGTCCCTCCTCCAATCGCATTTGTATGATAAGGTCGTGTTTAGCCATAATTAGCATAAGTTCCCTAAAATTTCCTTGATTTAAGCTCACATTACTTTCATCGTGACCTCTTTGTGCAATGTCTTGGGTAGCAGTAAAAAGCAGACACTCAGCAAGGGTTTTAATGTAATGTAATTTGTTTTTGGCAAACTTGATTTACTTTTGCAGCTACAGAGCTGGACTAGTTTTGCAATTTTCTGAACTCCATACATTGAATATGGCATGTTTTGTGCTGTTTTGAATTTTCATGTTTTGTGCCAGCATGGGTAAAAGTAGTATTAAAATCTTTATTCTCCTTGAAAAAGTGCCGGCAATAGAAACAGTAAACTTTATTTTGAATGACACTGTATTCGAGCCATGAAAAAGTATTAAACAAGTGTGCTCGAAAAGATCGTTGTCTACCACCTATTATGCTTTCCGGGTATCTATCTTTAACAATTTGTGTTGGTCCGTCCTTTACACACCGTGAAATGTCACGAGGGCCGGAAACAGTAAAAGATGAGCTGCAACCTTTTAATTCTTTTGATAATCCTGTTGGTACTTCAACTTCTAAAATATTGCCTTCGTTGCGGTCACTGTCATCACCTCCATCAGACATATTGTTCTCGTTTGCCTTATTGTCATTATCATCATTGTTACAAACACTTTCCTCAGTATCATCAGGGATCTCCATCATCTCCACATCACTATTATTTTCAGTACTTATTTCGTCCTTTTCAACAACGTTGGTCTCTTTGATTACTTTTGCTGCAGTGGGAGTAGAATCAAAGTAATCCCTTAGTGTCTTAGCACGCTTCATTTTTTAAGAGACCGCAAAACACAATTAAAATGCACACTACCACACTTCAACGAGACCACCAAGCAAATGTGGTCTGAAGCAAACATCAGAAGCCAAATGTTTATATTTTAAAATTTAGCTAAATTGCATTCTATTTTGTATTCATATTGATTGTAAAAGGACCTGTAAACATAATAGGATTATTACTGTATCAAATTGTGCCGACCAACTATAAGGATGTTTGTTAACCCAAACAAGAGCGTAAATTGATATTCTGCATCTAAGCCGCTTTCCTTATCATGCGCTTAAAAGACCCATTAATAATCAAACCACAAAATAAAGTTGATTTTTAGTATATGTATTTTACTGCAGCAAATAAACATTCTCCATTAAAAGTTCTTAGAAATAAGTATTTAGTTTAAGTTCATTAATTCTATTATAGCAACATATTCAAAATATCTCTTTGAATGAGTTTAGACATAAGATATTAACCAAATGGTGTCTTCGGGGGGGGGGGGCACTCAGGGGGGCACAGCTAAATCTTGGGGGGGCCTGGGCCTCCCCAGGTCCCCCCGTAGTGCCGCCACTGCATCCCACCCTATCCCCGTTCTCGTCCCTGTCCCCGACCCCGTTCCTTTCTCCGTCCCCGTCTCCGTACCGTCCCATCCCGTCCCGTCCCGTCCCGCCCCTCCCCTTCCATCCCCTCCCTTCCCTTTTCTTCCCGTCCCGCCCCGTCCCGTTCCGTCCCTTCTCTTCTTGTCCCGTTCCGTACAGTCCCATCCCGTCCCTTCCCGTCCAGTCCCGTCCAGTTCCGTCCCGTCCCGTCTCGTCCCGTCCCGTCCCGTCCCGTCCCGTCCCGCCCCGTCCCGTCCCGTCCCGTCCCATCCCCTTCCATCCCATCCCTTCCCTTTCCGTCCCGTTCCGTTCCGCCCCGTCTCGTCCCGTCCCGCCCTGTCTCGTCCCGTCCCGTCCCTTCTTGTCCCGTCCCGTACCGTCTAGTCCCGTACCGTCCCGTCCCGTCCCGTCCCTTCCCCGTCCCGCCCCGTCCCGTCCAGTCCCGTCCCGTTGCGTTCCTTCCCTTATGTCATGTTCACCGTCTTGGACTTAAAAATAAATGCCATTTTTGCAATAAACGTCCCAAAAAACCTCAATAACGACACCCATATCGTATTTTAGGCTTATTTACCCCATTTCATACCCTAAGAGGTTCATTTTCTAAAAATCAAGAAATACGTGTTTGCTTATTTGTTTTTAGGAGTACTCCTACGAAGTTTCAAGTCGAAATGTATATTTAATATTATTTTTCCATACAAAATTGCAACCCCCATTTTACCCCTTTAGGGGTTGAATTTCGAAATACCCTTCCTTATTCCTTGTATACATCATAAAGGAAACCTCTGCGCAAAATTTCAGCTTTCTAGGCCCAAGGGTTTGGGCTGGGCGTTGATGAGTGAGTGAGTGAGTCAGGACTTTGAGTTTTATTTATATAGATAAGAAAAGGGAAAAAAGAGACTGTGCAAACTCTAGAGGTATTTCGGTTACACGTACAATAAGTAGAATTTGTAGAAGAGTAGTACTTATAGGTTAAACTCCGCCTGCAGTAGCAGTAGTAGGTAGTAGACTAATGCAGCTACTGTTTCCGGTCCCAAACATGGTACCGTCGTTCCAAAGCTTCATAGAACATCTCCATACATTTTCACATATAATCTCATAAGAGCATTAATTCTTTCCGGAAATTTTTTTGAGTGTGTGCCAACAACGTCGTATTATTTAGGACGTTGTTGGAATGCACGAAAAATAATTTCCGGATATGAATTAATGCTCGAATGCAGATTCGGTAAGAAAATCGTAACGATACAAACCCTAAAAATCTGGTGTGATACACTCACACAACTTCCTTTTACAGTGATCTTATAATTAGTTAAATATTTAATTTTTAATTTTTAAGCATTTGTCAAAAATTTTCAAAAATTACGAATTCTACAAAAACGGTACAAAATTGAGCGTTAGTTAAAGAGACAAATTTTCTCTAAAATCTTAAGCAGAATTCAAAAATGTAATAATATACCGGGTGTTCTATTTAAAATAGGAGTTAATAAAAAAAATAGAAAAAAAAACAAAAGAAACCCACTTTAGAAGTATTCAACTGGAAAATCACCTATCTCACGTTAATGCACATTAAAAATGTAATAAAAATGTAAAGTTTGAAAAAAATCGTTAGAGCCGTTTTTGAAAAAATCGAAAAAAACTAAAAAATCACAAGAGTAAACACCTACTTCCGGTTATGCGATTTTTTTAAAAAGCTTGCTGTCTCATCTACATAGTACACAAAACTTATATATGAAGTTTCAACGCCATACCTCTTTTCGTTTTTGAGATATTCTGTTCACAGACACACAGACAGACAGACACACAGACAGACAGACACACAGACAGACAGACAGACAGACACACAGACCAATGAAAAAAAATATGTTTTTTGGGATCAGGGGACTCTAAAACGTGAAGATCTGTTGAAAACTCAATTTCGAATTTTTGGGGTGAATCCAATACTTCCTTTACGGTAAAAGGAAGTAAAAAGGAGTAATGTCTACCTACAAAAAATTTCCAAGACATTTTGTTGTGGTCTTGGTTACGGCTCGTGAACTAATTTTTCTATTGGTCATTAACAATGAACTGCATACTACGTACCTGGAAGGGACCCGTTTATCGGCAAAAGTGAGGCAAAACCATATATCTAATACTTACTATATTGCTAGCGGCTATGAGTGGGAAACTTGCCAAGGAAGTGAGACAGACAACCAACTCTTCAATGTATAATGGTGAGCTGTGTGCAAGCGCGGCGGCGTCGTCCGGCCAATGGGGAAGTGGTCAAGTTTAAAATTCGCTTCTAAAGGCGGAGTTCGAATTCTCACGCATGCGCACGAGACGCGTTATACTCCAAGTGAGACTATGTCGGCGCCGTAATGTTTTCTGACGTTTCCAGGTATTATATATATGGGCAAAACCAATATGTATGCAACCCGCAGTTGTGACGGCTATCTATCTCTTTCTATCTTATTTACTTATACGGCAGTGTGCTGAAAGATTAGGGTTTTTTTAATGTTACGCATTTTTAGAAACTGTTTTGGTAAAAAACTACATTATTGCTGAAAATATACAAGAATCAAAAGATTTTTGACATTTTAAGTGAACGAAATATATACTTACTCCTGGACAAAATTAACGCATCACAAAAGAAATATTCTGAAAACTAAATTTTTCATATTATTATAAGTTGTGAAGTTTTCCTGTTTTTCCTTAAATACAAAATAAATTTCCGCTAATGCTTTATACAGGGTGATTCCAATTAGGTGCGCACCATTGCTATCTTTGTTATTATTAATTTTACAAAGTAGGTTAAATTAGCAAACTAGTAGTGTTTTTGGCGCTGATTAATATGCAATTAATAAAAAAACAATCGAATAACGAGTTTGCGACAAAATTAAAAACTTTTAGTTTTTTTATATCTATAAACTGAAACTTGCGATAACTTCTTTAGTTCTCCAGGAGTATATTATGCTGTTGAAAACAAAATACAAATAGAGCGGAAAACAACTCTAGTTTTTTCTTTTTTTATGGTTTTTGTGTTTTTTTTTCATTTTTTGAGCGTTGAAAATTAAATGTGGGAGGGGTAAGGAAATAAAAAATCATATAAATGAAGAATAATATTTTTTATAATATACATTACATTACAAAAAATACACTTTAAAGTTCTAAATCTACATTTTAAATTAGCTACTCTTACATTTAACAATTTTTAAATAACACAAGTTTAGTCATCTTTTGCCTCACTGTTTCAGCATTTCCATGTAGCTCCAAATTCATGAGTGAAGAGTGGTGATGCATTCGACATTTTATAAAAATGTCAAGAATTTTTCGAACGAGCTGAATCTCGTGGCACTCGTGGTACGTAGTATGCAGTTCATTGGTCATTAATGAGTGTCGTACGATTTTCATGGAAATCACTAGAGCTTACAATACCGGGATCCCGGACAATTTTTGTCCGATATTGATGTCGAAAATACCGGTATTTCGGTATTAACGTATTCCTATAAAAATTACATTTATAAAAATATTTATTACAGTTAAAAATGAAATATGTCTCATAATGTGACCAATAGATCAAATTTTACACGTTCGGAGATCAGACAGCTCGTTTGCAATTCTGAGAAAACTAGCGCCTCATCGGGGATTTGTAGTAAACCTTGTTGGCCTGACGCTGCTTAAACGGGGTTCAACGGGTAGATACGGGGTTCTGTAAACTTTGCATACTGCTTCGGTTATTCCCCTATCAACAGTTTTCAATACTTTCTGTTGTGTTGTTGTGTTTCATTTGGTCCTAGTTGTAGCCAATCTTTACAATTTTAATGTATTATATCAGTATGTAAACTGTGATTTTGTGCGAGTGAAAGTAGAACTTATTGCTCCTGCGCCTGTACATCAATATAAATAAACAGTATCTAAATACCGTAAGTATTTTTAGTTAAACAAATTATTCATTCATTCCTTCAGAATCTATAGCCTCTTTTACCTTTCGGTGTCGATTATAGCATAATTAATTTAAACATATTGTTTAGGAACCAAACATAAATTTTAATCCTTTTAATTTAATTAGGCGTATATTTCACAAACATATATTGCATACGGAAAATGCTTAACAAAGCGTCAGCAGTAATGTAATCAGTGCTCGAATGACCCGGTGAATAGCCTGCAATTCTGCACTCTGCAAGTTTGTTTGTTATGAAATTGAATACGCAAGTGCATATGCGAGCTGAAACTAGGGCAAATATTAAACTTTGTAAGCTAAGTCAGTATTTTTATATGTATAAATAGAAAAATATTCTAGTCAATAAACATACAGTTTGAAGTTTTGTTTCACTGTGTCACGCTGACCAACGGCCCCAGGTCTTTTTTGGTACATCATCTCGTGTGAGACCGCACGAGACCGTTGGTTTGCACCCCTTTTTACTGCACCCCTAAGATATTCCTGCAACTGTCCAAATTAAATTCATACAGTCCACTACAAGCTCCACCTTGAACACATATTTTAATTATTAGACATGCCATAACCCCTTGGAGACCATGGATACAAAACACTTTGCTGAGCACAGAAAAGGAAACGATGAAGCTTCCGTTTGGAATCATTTCCTAACAGAAAAAAGTGGGCAATTGGCTAAATGTAAAAATTGTTCTAAAGAAATAATATGCGGTGGAGGATCTACTAGTGGCCTTCATATCCATTTAAAAACAATGCATGGATTAAATCTTAAAAAAAAGTGTGAACCCTTTAACAGTGACGGACAAGGTGCTTCGAAACAGCCGAAACTATTAATAAACTGCTCTAGTACAGGTCTAAAGAGTAGCTTCAGCACGTGCACCCAGAATGTGTAGTTCAAAACGTGACCACCGAACTTCTGTAGATGGCGCCAAGTGGAATTATATTGCACCCAGAATGTGTAGTTCAAAACGTGACCACCGAAGTTCTGTAGATGGCGCCAAGTGGACAAGCCGCCACTGTGCTAAAATGCTTGGAAAATCGCCACCTTTCGCCAAAACCAAATAGCGCATGAAGGTGCTCGGGACCTTAGCAACAACTTTGCCCCCTTTCAAAATTTCGATATCTGTAGCCGTTCGAAAGTTACAGGCGATCCAGACAGACAGACTGACAGACAGACAGACAGACAGACGGACGGACGGACGGACAAAACGTTCGCATAAGTACGCTGAAGCTACTAATAACGAGTTATTTTAAAAATAATAAACTTCCAGAAGTGCTTGCACGCATTACCGCTCGCGAGGTTTGAGTGCAAGGGGGTTTAAAGATATACCAAAATCTTCTCTCACAATAAGAAATATGGTGCTAGGATATAGCAAGATTATTAAAGAAGCTGTAACTAATGAAATATCTAACTTGAAATCTGAAGGTAAACGCTTCAGTATTACCTTTGATGAATGGACATCTATTCGTAATCGGCGCTATATAAATATTAACGTGCACTCTGCTGGGGGGGGACTTTGTGGAATATCGGATTGGTACGTGCAATCGGATCCATGCCAGCAGAAAGGTGTTTAACACTTGTGGAAGAAAAGTTAAATGCTTTTGGTTTAAATATTTCTAGTGACATAGTTGGTGTAACCACTGATGGTGCATCGGTTATGGTGAAATTAGGGAAACTTAGACATGCTGAACATCAGCTATGCTTGGCACATGGTATAAATTTAGCAATTACGGATGTTCTGTATAAGTCAACCCCTAGTGTAGATGTTGATATACAATATGTCGAGGAGGAAGATGACGATGACGATGACGATGATATGGATGAAGAAGGGGATGTTGATGGCGTCATTATAGAATTTGATTTAGTAGGTACTGCTAAACACAACTTCAATATTAGTCATGCTCAGATATTTCCTCTTGTAACAAAAATACGGAAGGTAGTAAAGATTTTTAAAAAGTCAACTTCTAAAAATGACAAATTTTTACAAAAGTACGTCAAAGAACAATTCGGGAGGGAAATTGCTCTCAAATTAGATTGTCGGACACGCTGGAATAGTATGTTGTTCATGTTAGAAGAGTTTTATGAATTAAGATATTGTGTTCAAAAAGCGCTGATTGATAATAGGTTCGCCTATAAATCTTTCTGACGATGAACTTAATTTAAGTACTATCTGCAACTATTGCCGCCTTGACTCCTATAAAACTAGCAGTGGACGCATTATGTCGAAAAGATGCAAATCTTTTAACGGCCGATGCATCTTTAAATTTTATGATGGAGGCTCTTGCCCAACACAAATATTCAATATCTTTGGAACTACTAGATGCTTTAAAATTGCGCATTTTACAGGGACAAACAGATTTGTCCCAGATACTTCAATACCTACAAAGGGGCTCACAAGATGACAACGGTTTGTTATTTCAACGTATACCGAAAGGTACACTCACGAAAAATATTATATGTTTAACTAAACGGCTTTCACATGAAAATTTAGAGGAATCAATTCTCAAATGCTTATGGTAACTAATACATTAGTAAACAATATTTGATGCGATTTTGTTCACTTTGACGCGATGTTAGCTAACACCAGACTTAACATTGCTTTCTGCAACCGGCCCCAGAAGTTACAGATATAATAGAAGAATCCTGTTCGGGCTCTAATAATACGACTATTTTAGAATCTAGCTCGATGTCTGTCCGTGACGTGTTAAAGAGAAAACTGCAGGCGGCAATAGAAGAAACACTTACAACTGTGCCTAAGATTTAAAAAATAACGGGATTTGAGCAAAAAATAAAAGATGAAATCACGTTTTTTGAAAAAACTGGAACAAAAGGGACATATTTAAAAAATGCATATGATTACTTATTGACAATTGCACCGACAAGTGTGGAGTCGGAAAGGGCATTTTCTGCGGCCGGCCAAATCTGCACAAAAATTCGGTCTTCCCTTAATGATGAAACCATCGATTGTTTGTGCTTTTTGAGAGCACATTTTAATAAAGAAATATAATATATTATGGACAATTTTAATTTCGTAGTTCGTATATTAGTTACACATAAAAAACTTTTTTTTTATATTTATAGAATTTATTATTTGTTATATTTTTCATCTAATGTATTTATTTATGTACTTATACTTAAAAGAAAAAATGTTAAGTTAATGGATTTCCTTTCGTAGGCAACGTTAATTTCAACAATAAATTTTTATTTGGTTTTTGGATATTATTTTGAAATGTAGGTACAAATCTAATAAGTAAATTTTTTAAATAGTAATACCGGTTTTAATACCGGTATCCCGGTATTAAAAATTTTAAATACCGAATACCGGTATTAAGATTTTGGTCCGGTATTGTAAGCACTAGAAATCACATACATACATATATACATAGGTACAAAGACGGAAATAAATTTTCGCGCAATCGTTTCGAAAGACCTCGCTTTTAGTGGAGTAGATCTGGGTTTGGAAACGAACTCTCTCGTTTTGAAAATTTTTGTTTGTGATTTCATAGAGTCTCTTTCAGATGATCACTATGGGAAGACTACCGGAGGTGCGAAGGGGGGGAAAATTACCGTTTAAAG
This sequence comes from Agriotes lineatus, assembly GCA_940337035.1. Lineage (NCBI taxonomy): Eukaryota > Metazoa > Arthropoda > Insecta > Coleoptera > Elateridae > Agriotes > Agriotes lineatus. The sequence continues at coordinate 139,272,037 of OW679199.1, forward strand.
ATATAGGGAAACGGGTTTTTCGCGAATAACTCGCTGAGTTTCATCCCGATCGGAACAGTTTATAGGAGATGAAATAAAGGTAAATACAAACAAAATAAACTTTGGTTGGTCGAAATAGGTCCAGCGGTTCGCGAGATATTGCGTTTTGAAGGTCGAAAAACTGCGCCCGGAATTTCGCCACGACGGGAACCCTCCGCGGGCCGTGTTCGCATTTTTTGCAGGAAAGATATTGACCTAGCGACTTTATATTTTTTCCTCTGTTAGGTAATCACAATCAAAATAGTTTATCCAAATTTCAAGTCGCTAGGTCAATTAGGAGGGGAGGGGGAGGGAAAACAATAAAAAAACTTTGATCGGGGCGAACTTTTTTATTTATTGGCCGATCCGGGTAATCTAAACTGAAAAATCTTCGTTAATTGTTTTGCTACAAGATGAGTCGGGGGCGACCAAGATTTTCGCGAAAATGGGGAAATGGCTGGCAATTTTCCGATTTCGAAAACTTTATTTCTTTATTTTCGCGATGAAGGAGTGGAGTAGGAGACAATTTTTTTCTGTCACTGGATTTAAATTTTTTTCCCCTTGAAAATGAGCCCCCTAAGAATCCGGTAGGGCAATTATTAAGGGAGGGAGAGAGGTGGACGCGTTTTGCTCTGTAGAAGGGCAAGGGATAGGGCTAGCGACTTTGGGCAGGGCTCATTCTCAAGGGTAATCACTAATCAATTTCCTTTCATGGTTTTTTTATCGCGAAGCGCTATCTTAATCAGGGGCTGCACGTACGCGTGATATGTTTATCAGGAGTTCCAGCTCACCGGTACACACAGACGAGATGAGCGTGAATATGGATTTGTAAGAGAGTAGCACGAGGAAAGGGAGCGCTAGGCTCTGCCGCCGGCATCTCGCGCTCGCCGTGATAAACATATCACGCGCGCGTGCAGCCCCTGATCAAGGTAACGCTTCGCGAAAAAAACATGAAAGGAAATTTATTAACCTTGAGAATGAGCCCTGCCCAAAGTCGCTAGCCCTATCCCTTGCCCTTCTATAGGGCAAAACGCGTTCACCTCTCTTCCTCCCTGAATAATTGTCTTACCGGATTTTTACAGGACTTATTTTTAAGAGGAAAAAAATTGCAATCTGGTGTCAGAAAAAAATTGTTTCCTACTCCACTCCTTCATCGCGAAAATGAAGAAATAAGGTTTTTTAAATCGGAAAATTGCCCGCCATTTCCCAATTTTCGCGAAAATCTTGGTCACCCCCGACTCATCTTGTAGCGAAAAAATTAACAAAGATTTTCCAGTTTCTATAACCCGGATCGGCCAATAAACAAAAAAGTTCGCCCCGATCAAAGTTTTTTTATTGTTTTCCGTCCCCCTCCCTTCCTAATTGACCTAGTAACTTGAAATTTGGATAAACTATTTTGATTGTGATTACCTAACAGGGGAAAAAATATAAAGTCGCTAGGTCAATATCTTTCCTGCGAAAAATGCGAACACGGCCCGCGGAGGGTTCCCGTCGTGGCGAAATTCCGGGCGCAGTTTTTCGACCTTCAAAACGCAATATCTCGCGAACCGCTGGACCTATTTCGACCAACCAAAGTTCATTTTGTTTGTATTTGCGAGTCCTTTATTTCATCTCCTATAAACTGTTCCGATCGGGATAAAACTCAGCGAGTTATTCGCGAAAATCCCCCTTCCCCATATCTTTGAACGGCAATTTTCCCCCCCTTCACACCTCCGGTAGTCTTCCCATAGTGATCATCTGAAAGAGGGACCCCGACTCTATAAAATCACAAACAAAAATTTTCGAACAGAGAGAGTTCGTTTTTCGGGTTTTTTTTGCCAGATCTACTCCACTATTTGTTCGCTCGACAATAATAATTGCTTAATGTGTAATTCTCGACACACAGATGACTTGCTATAAAGCCATAAAAATAAAACAACATTCGCCCCCACCCCTCAGATATCTCCATCCCTGGAATATTTTCGTGAACGTACTGACTGTTATGTATCAATTATGAGTAAGACGAAAATGCCGCTTGTGAAAATTATCAAAATCTTTAGAGCCATTTTAGAAAGAAAATATTTAGTCGTTTTTTTGGTGTATTTGAGCCTCCTGATGTCGAACCGTGCAATGCAGTGAAACCAAAGTTTTGTACCATCGTTTCAAAGCTTCATAGACATCTCCATATATTTTTATGGAAATCCGTCCGTAACATTCGCCGCTATATGTGAAATATACGGTTGCATAGAAAACTGGTACAGCTATTTTTTTTGATAATTTTAGGTTGATTATACAACGAATGAATAATATGTTGGTGGCACTGTAAGTCTATTTCAAATTCGAGGTTAGTAGGTTAGGTGTTGTGTCAGTTTGTGTCAAAACTGACGGAAAACCTAACCTGCTAACCTCGAATTTGACTTAGACTTATTATTCATACGTTGTATAATCAACCTAAAACTATAAAAAAATAGCTGTACCAGTTTTCTATGCAACCGATGTAAAGTACGTTTTTTCCTATAAAAATTTTGAAGGTCAAAGAATTTAAGGTTCATGTTGGCATTACTTAGATTCCTTTAAAAAATATATGTTGGTACAATTTGTTTTAGTAACTTTTTAGAACTAAAAATTGGTGCGAAATTTAAAATCTGGCATTAAAGGAGTTTTGTTTTTTAGGTAATCTTTCGTAAACCTCTTCTTCTGGCATGTTAGGCTGCAGATCCAACAGTTCCTCTGCACACTTCAGAACTGCTTTTTTACATTTAATTTTAAAAGATTCCCTTTTTACGCGTATTCATTTTCAAAAAAGAAAAGCTGACAATCACAAAGCAACCACTAATAGAGGAGTTTCTTAAATGCACCTGTCAAATAATTGTTAGGGACTGGCCCACCCATCGGAGGGCGCTAGTGTCGCCACTCGACAAGGTTGTGAACCAAACTATAATTAATTATGGGTCGGTGTGTGATTGGTGTGTGGCTTCAAATTGTGCCGATTTAGTGTAGGAGACACAAGTTTCCCAACGGCATAGAAAAACCTACTAATTGAAGCGTTTTCTGAATGCATCTGTCAAATCAAATAATTTTTAGAGATTGGCCCATCCGTCAGGAGGCGCTGGTGTCACCTGTCCGCCCAGAGCCAGTAGATATAGAGAGTACCGCCATTCTTTGATCCGTGAAAATGCCGACACCGCCGCCATTTTTGTTCCCATCAGCAATGGCTGAGTGAGTTATGTCTAAATTTTTACTTGAAGTTGGCAAGACTGTAAGTCTATGTCAAATTCGAGGTTATCAGGTTATGTTTTCCATCAGTTTGTGTCAAATAACAAACAAAACCTAACCTACTAACTTCGAATTTGACATAGACTTACAGTCTTGCCAATTTTAAGTAAAATTTCGGATTGCCAATAAATGTCACGTTGACGGAATTGTGTTACATAACCTCAAAGTGACGCATATGACAAAGGAACAAACATGGCGGACGTGGCGGTACTCTCTATATCTACTGGCTCTGCTGTCCGCCTTTTGAAAAGTGCGTAAATAGTAAACTCATACGTCAAACTGACACCGACAAATCATTTAAAATGCGTGAAAAGCATTTTTAACCAAAGCAAATTGTTACAATTGAGCACGACTATTGTAAGATTGACAATACCTATTAAACAATATTGCTATTTGAATTACTTAAATATATTTGTTATTCGCAAATATTTTGTTTGAATTTTCCATAATTATTGTAAACTTCAGAACCTATAAAGATTTTGCATATTCCGATTTATACGGTTCAAAACTTTAAAATCGAGATTCTGATGAAGGCAAATTATGTATATGCAAAATTTGTATTGGTGTTGACGGTATATCCTTGATTAATCCAAATATCGTAGTAATGGCGTATTTAAATTTTGCCGCCTTGCTTGAATAGTTTCTGGCCCACCCGTAATAGGGCGCTGAAACTTTTATTCAAGCTTACTGTTTGAGAAATCGCTTTATTAGTGGTTGCTTTGTGCTGACAATTTAATTTTAAATGTCAAAAAGACACAAGTCGTTTACAGAAAAACCTGACGAAAATAAATTTTCTAATAATTTTAAAAAGCAGTTTTGCCAATTTTATCTTGACTTTGAAAATGTTTATAGGAAAAAAACGTACTTTACATACATAGGTACACAGACGGAAATGAATTTTTGCGCAGTCGTTTCGAAAGACCTCGCGTCGCTCGCTCAATAATAATGATTTCACACTTCCAGATGACTTGCTACAAAACTAAGCATTGAAGAAATTCGCCCGCCCCCCCTTCCAGCTCTACCTGCAATTTTTGTGTAGATACTAACAATGAGGTATTACTTACGAGTAAGCAGGAAATGTCCATTTTTGAGGCATTTTTAGAATTTTTTTTGGTTAGTATCTGGGTTGCTTGATATCGAACCGTGCAATGCAGTGAGACCAAAATTTAATACTGTCGTTCCAAACATTTTCAATAGTAATACAAGGGCGCGACATACAATACCGATAATTTTGCACACGCCTAGAGTCGAGTGCTAGTTGCAATGAAAACTGTCCCGAGGGCTTACCCGAAGGCAGTTTTCTAAGGGCAACTAGCACGGTGACTCTTGGCACGGGCAAAATTATCGGTAAGTATGTCGCCCGCGTTTATATTTTGAAAATGATTACACAAAACCCGTATACGAATTATGATTTAAAATAGATCTAATAATGCCATCTAATCTACGGGGTCGATAATTAGCACTAGGGAGCTTATCGCTTGATAATCATCCCTAGGGCGCTTATCAGGTAATCAGTTCGGGATTGGTCGATTTTCAAAAAATTCATGGTTCTCATTGGATGATATTAGCCATGTAACAGTTGTGTGTAATAATTACAAAAATTCATCGCTGCTATGTGGAGAACATACAGAGGTACATAGACGGAAATTAATTTTCGCGCAGTCGTTTCGAAAGTCCTCGCTTCGATTGGTCAATTAAATACAAGACGAATAGAAAGAAGATGAAGAACAACAGTATGAAATAGGCACAGAGCGATAGTGCAGTGAAAATATATTTTGTCTCAAGCAAATAACTGAAAAGAAACTTAATACTAGCAAGGAAGTCCATTTAACACTGGTGGACTTAAAAAAATCTTCTAATTACCTACCTATAAGAAGTTCTAAGAAAGTCAACTACATGTTTACAATTACACACATGACACATTTCCAACTAAAAATTGCCAAATATCTGATTGAACCATTCTTCTTTCGTAACGAAAAGTTTAAGGTAAAAGCGTTGTGTATCTTTCACTTTATATTCATATATCAGTGTGGCTGCAGCCTTGAAAATGTGAAAAAGAAATGATTCTGGCATGCAATGGAACCAGGTATTGTTAATTGTTCTGTGATAGAACCATTTAGCTCACACAACGAGACAAAAGTAAGAATTTACGATTTTATGTACAATCCTTCGATTAAATATGAAATCTACTAGTTATACAACGATTAATACTTTGTGTACACTTCTTTATTCACTGCAAATTTATACAAACATGAGCTGGGAAGATAAATAAATAATTCCGGATATTTGCATTCCGAATGACCAGAGTAAGCAAGATTTATGACGCAGCATGCCCGTTAACCCTAGTTTTCAATTTAATTCTTTTCAATAAGTAAAAGGTTCAGAAATTTCTCACAAACAATAATGGCTGGGTCTGCTTTAAGGCGACTTATGGCAGAATATAAGCGTAAGGAATCGAAGTACAACTGTTGTACACGTATTACTACATCGCCATAATTTCAGAGCTAACTCTCAATCCTCCAGAAGGAATTATAGCTGGCCCCATAAACGAGGAGAATTTTTTTGAATGGGAAGCTTTAATAACGTAAGTGGTTAATTAATCAACAATTGCATAGTAGGTGGTCTTGCTGTAAGACCTCAATATCGTCAAAATTTCAGTGGCCCTGAAGGAACGTGCTTTGAAGGGGGCGTATTCCCTGCCAAACTGATTTTCCCTCCAGACTATCCTTTGAGTCCGCCTAAAATGCAATTTACGTGCGAAATGTTTCATCCAAATAGTAAGTTTGAAATTTAGAAATGCCACCATATGACTTTGTTTTTCAAGTTTATTCAGACGGAAGGGTATGCATTTCTATTCTTCATGCCCCTGGGGACGATCCAATGGGGTACGAATCAAGCGCAGAACGCTGGTCGCCTGTTCAAAGTGTAGAAAAAATATTACTATCTGTCGTTAGTATGTTAGCAGGTAAATATGACATTGACTCGTGCAAACCGAGCTAAAGGAATGTTGTAGAACCAAATGATGAAAGTGGAGCAAACGTGGATGCGGCGAAGATGTGGAGAGAAAACCGGGAAGAATTCAATAGAATAGCTGAAAGAATTGTGAGGAGAACCTTGGGGATACCAACGTGAAGTGATTTTGGTGAAACGAACAATCACATTGACAAATACGATAGCGGGAAATGCATTATTAGTTGGCATTTTGTATTCCTTGCTTTCCATAGGCTGTTGGTTGGTGCTTAAATGAAATCATAACAATTCTAGCTACAGATGGGCAATTTCAGGACTCAGGTGTAATTTTTGGGGATACTTTGGGTATTTTATTCTTTTAGGTTTTAGTGTTACCCTATATGTGTTGTAAATATTGAACATAGTGATTAATATATTCTGAAGAACGATAATAAGTGTTTCTGTACTATCGATTGACTAACGCAACAAATTATTTGCACGGTATTTATACCTTATGGAAAGTTAACATTGTTCAGTGCAATTTAACATTGTTAGGTACGAAATACTAATGCAAGATAATGATAATGAAAGCAAAGTATGTATTATTAATACGTGGTATTTAAATTTAACGATCAATAAAAAGCTGTTCAGTGATTAATTCGTAGTTGAGTTTATAACAGCAAGAAAGTGGCCAGAGAAGAGACGATAAAGGGAAACAGGACAAAAATAGCATAAAAGAAAATAGAAATAAACAACGCTAAATATGAATGGTCCGGCAAAGGAGGTAGCCTGATAAGAAAAGAGGACCAAGCTTCAAAAAACTACTAAGGAACAAGGAAGCAAAAATTACTATGAACAAGGAAATGTGCAGAAAAGATAAAGAAAAAACAATGAAAAGTGGTACATGGACTGTGCAAAGTTTAAACGAAAAAGAAATAGTGAAAGAAATGATAAAACAAGAAATAGAGATAGAGAAACTAATAAGAAGACAATGAAATACATAGAATACATAAGGGATATTGGTTAATTTGGTCTGGTGGAGACAAAAAAAGAAAGAAGTAACAGTAATAATAGCACCAAATAGAATGATAGAAATAACCAGGGAAAAATATGTAAATGAAAGAATAATGACAGTGGAAATAAAACTAATAGAAGAAACATGAACACTAATAACATATGGGGTAAATGATTACGCAAAAAAAGTGCAACAAGCAAAGTTCTTCAAAACCTTGCAAGAGGAAATCTACGAAGGAGGAGAAAATTTTATAATCATTTGGAACCTAAATGGAAGAGTGGGAAAACTAAAAATAGGAATAGAAACATCATGGGAAGAGGACAAAGTGCCAGAAATAATAATGGGGAAAGGATAATAGAAATATGTGTAGAAAACGAATTGGTCATTACTCATTACACATACAAAATTCAAACAAGAAAAAAAATACATAAATATAGGGTGTCTCGCGAAGTTCTCCCGGCACTTAAGGAACATGTTCTTGAGATCATTTCAAGCAAAAAAGTTCATATGAACATGTGTCCTATTCTCAATATTTATTAGGGATGTTGGTGGGTACCTGGGTCGACCCGGGTAATAGTCAACCCGGTTATATTTTCAGGAGCTGGGTACCCGACTAGTAAATTATGTAATTTCTAGAAAATCAGCCTTTTTCGAAGATGATAAAAACTTAAAATCAATAGGAATAAGCTCTAGAAAAATATAACCATGCAGTAATAACCAGAATCACCCCATCCCATACTACATAATGTTTCTTGTTTCATGTAATAAATCTGCTTCACGGAAATATTCAACCCGTCAATGTCAACAGTACCATTAAGTCGCGTCAGTATGGGATGAAGTAACATAAAAACCCTCTCTGTGATTTTGATGCTGCTAAGAATTTCGAATAAAAAGTCACGTACTTGAATTTGATAGCACTTGAAAGTGTGAAAATATTTACAAATAACAGATAACTTGCAGTTTGAATTAGGGAGTAGCTACTATTTCAATTTAGTTCAGTGTAAAACTCGCGGCGTAAAGAAAAATGGTAGCTAGCTCAGATGTTCCGATGTACGCTAACTAGTGATTTAAAAAAAATGCGTTTTTTTTAAATCGAATAAAAAACCTAAAAAAACCACAAACCGTTTTTTTGTTTTTTATTAATTGGCAGCATGTTTTGGTAGGTATGGTTGGCGGCAAGTAAGCAAACAACAAAATTTAAATTTTTTGATTTTACATGCTCTTTAAAGTTCAAGAAGACTACAGCACAGACTAGACAAATGTTTAATACCCAAAAGTAACATTTTATACCTAGTGCCTACTCGTATTACGTATTACTCTATGATTGATCAATCAAGTTACGTTAGCTATTCATCAGTCATCAGTCAGTCCAAGGGTGACGTAAACTGCATGGATACTGACTCCGAGTCAGCCATGTCTGTTAGCATTATTTTTCTTTAGAAATATTTGATTTTTTGTTAGAAATTCTATAAATCACTACCTATGAAATGTATTATTTTTATTTAGAAATATCTGTTCTTCGTTTTTCCAAAGAAGATTACTTGTTATTCACTACACTTTAATTCTGAAAAAAAACATTTAAAAAAAACACACCGGTTTGTTTTTTTTAAACCAGGTTTAAAAAAAACGAACGGGTTTTTTTGTTGCATCACTAACACTAACATTTTTGTTATATATTTCGGGTACACGAGGGTACCCGGGTACTGTTTTCGGGTACCCGGGTTTGATTTTAGACTGGGTGCGACATCCCTAGTATTTATTGAGCTATACACATTTCATAATAAATTAATCTTAAATAATTTTTATTTCTATGACATCAAAAATAACAAAATAAATGACTCCAGACTAATAATTTAAAAGTACGTAGTCATAGATGTTCAAAAATTCCACCTCCTACTTCAATGCATTTAGCCGCACGCCTGTGAATACCATGTGTTCCATTCATTACCTTAGCATGGCTGTCTTTTATTTGCGCTGCAGTGTTAAAAATTCGCTGGATTAAAGCCTCGCATGTTTCTACTTTCTTTTCGTACACCAACTCCATTCAACCCCATATGTTGTAATCTAGGGGATTTAGATCTGGAGATCTGGCCGGCCAATTATGTGGCCCACCTCGACCAATCCAATACTGAGAATAGGACACATGTTCATATGAACTTTTTTGCTTGAAATGATCTCAAGAACATGCTTCTTAAGTGCCGGAAGAACTGCGCGAGACACCCTGTATACAAGAGAACAACTTAGTAGAGGGGAAAAGTCAAAAATTGATTACTTGCTGATAAGAAAACAAATTTATTTATTTATTTAGTACTCAGCCAACAGCCGTTAGGCCAATTATAGGCGTCACTGTACATTTTATGGGGACTTCCAACTCCACTAACGACTGTCATGATGTTATTATAACATCCGGGACCAACTATTTGCATGGCAGCCGTACCACGAGGCGCCGAGAGATACAGCCGTGGAACTCTCATCCAAGTTCTGGCCAGAAAGAGCATTGCTTAACTCTACTGATGGAACGTAGACGCTTGTTCAAGCTACACCACCCGGGACCATTTAGAATGATAAAAGACATAAAAGTTAGAAGACAAGCGGAAATTGGAAGCGACCATTATATGTTAACCATGGACATAAAACCTCAAAAAGATAAAAATACAGAAAAACGATGAAAGGAAAAAATAAAAAGCTATAAATTGAAAGAGCAGGAGTGTAAGAAGAAATATCAAGAGATTACAGATAGGAAATTTAAAGAACAAAAAGGTGTAGAAGAGAAATAGAAAAAAAATCAGAAATACTATATTACAGGTAGCAAAAGAATGTTGTGGAACAACAAACACAAAGAGAACAGAATGGTAGACTGAAGAACTGAAAGGAAAAATAAAAGAGAAAAAAAACATCGAACAAATACATAAATACAAAAAGGTTAGAAAGACAATGAAAAATTGAAGGAAAAGAGAAAGAGGTAAAAATAGAAGTTATTAAGCTAAAGAAGAGTCATGGATAAAATTTGAACAGAAAATAACAAAAGATATATGGTGAATATGAAAGACAACGAATCAAAAGTAATCAAAGATGAGAACAAAACAATGGCGAGATAGAGACAAAATTTTTATGAAACTAATGGCAAACCACAAAAATAACGGAGAAAAAACGATAGTAACAAAAATATAGAGATAGAGGGAAATTAACCAATTACAAGTAATAGAAGCAATAAAAAAGCTCAAAATAGGTCAAGCCCCAGGTAAAGATAATATCACCCCTGAAATAATAAAATTTTTAGGAGATAAAAGTGAATGGAAATATTTAACGAGACAATTAAATCTAATGTAATGTGTCTCTCCCATTAGCTGTCCGTCTTTGTCCTTCGCATATTGCGTTGTTCCTTTATACCCTTGTTTGTTTTTCTTTGCTTCCTGGTAAAAATTTCTTATCTTTTTAACGTAATAGTCTTCTATTTTCTGTAACTTTTTATTGATATATTCTTTCTTCTCTTTTTAGTATATTTGTTTTGCCATTTTTCTTGCTTTATCATATTTGCTTCTATTTTTTTTAATGTCTACGTTTAGCATCTTTATCCTTGCTTTGTTTCCCTTGTTTAGGGCGTTTCCACATTATTTGCCACACCACTCCGTTTTTTTTTCTTGCCTACACATTTTTCGGATTCTTCTCTTATGATTCTCTCACATGTGTTCTATTCCTCCTGAATGTTGCGTAATTAAGGGTTACCTTCCAATGCTTTTGTTAAAGTTTGCATTAACAATGACATTTTGTAATTCATTCATCTGCAACTTCAATTTTTCTGTTTTTTTTTTGTTTGAGGACTTAGCTTTGATGTGTAAATAGTTATGTAAATAATACATTAATTTTGCAATTACAGTCTTTCTCGCAAATCCTGTTATATATATATATATATATATATATATATATATATATATATATATATTACCTGCCTAATGTATTTCGAGTGTGGTAAGTTTATGGTAATTTACTACCTTGTGTAAATAACTTAGAAGAATGCAGTTTAGTTTTGTATATAATGCATATTTAATTGCCAAATAATATAGAATAGTCAGTGACAAATGTTTTTACGGTGGCCTTGGAATTTAAGACTGCTCGTTCACTGGGACAAATGATCGAATCAACTATCAGGCTGTGACGGGCTGGGTTCCTTTTGCAATGGTATCACCTGTAATACAAAGGCATATAAAAACATGAAGGCAACATCTTAGAGTGAGGAAATTAAAAGTTAAGTAAATATTACGAAACAAAACAAAGTAAACATACTTACAAGAGGGAGAAAACAAAAATACTTATACAATAAATACAAAAATATCAAAGAAAACTTAAGAGGAATTTGCGAAGACTATCCTGCTAATGAAAAACTATTTTATAGAATGCTTAAAAACCTACGTACAGGAAACGCACAGTAGAAAACAAAGAAGGAATACTTGCAAAAAAGAAGAAATGCTGGAGAAATCATATTTTCTAAAAGCCAAGAAGAATCCAACAGTAATGAGCAACAAGGGCAGCAGTTTATAACAGGGATTGATGGGCCAAAGATAAAAGTAACAGAAGTAGAAGAAGCTGTTGGAATGCCAAAGGCAGTTGGGCATGATCGAATTATGGGAGTAATATTATAAAAAAAGGGAAAAAAATAGAACAAAACTACTCGCAGAAATGTTTAATAAAGCCATGGAGGAAAAAAGTACCGGAAGAGTGAGACGTAGGTATCATACTGTCCATATTCAGGAAAGGAAGTATGACTGAATGCAGAAATTACCATGGTATAACGCTTCTAAGCATAGTACAAATTTACGAGCAAATTCTTAATTCTTGAAAAGAGATTATAAAAAGTAATAGATATCCAGCCCACAAAGTAGATTTTGAAAAGATACGAGTACCTATCTGGAAAGACATCTTCACAATTAAACAACTAATAGGAAGATCAAAACTGGGGAAAAAGATCCATACAGCATTAATAGATACAGTAAAAAAAGTTCCTAGGAGACTAAATGAAAGCTTAGTAAGAAGGAACATAAATAAAAATCTACGGAAAGCGATTATGAGTTTATACAGGAAGAATACAAAGAACAGTGAAATGGGATTGCACTTGAGCATGTGCATGTTTTAATAGTTCGGTATGTCTATTTGGTTAACTTAATTGATTTAAATGCATGCAGATGATTTCTTGCATCCAACAGAGTGTCATGGGGGCATAATAAACGTCATTGGTAGTGGGCAGTTCGCTCATTTGTGCTGCCGTACTGTGCCGATACCCAATAAAGTACATTCAGTGGGAGGCGCTAAAATAACGCCCGGGTCTCAACAAATTGTTTCCGAGTCAAGTACCAGTGTAATTCGGCGGGACCTGCAAATAGCAGTTCAAATACCAGCGAGACGCTGCAATCTATGCAAGACTTCCAGAGCAGGGTTAACTTCAACTTTTTCGAGCAATGTGGAGAAGCCTGCCCCAAGTGCAAAACAGCGAATTTGCATACCTACATGCAATTACTACAGGTTGGTGTTCTTCACGTTTTGAAATCAGCGAAAATAGCTGCTTCAAACCCATGAAGCGAGTTGGAGCGGCGCCGAAGGCATTGTTCCAATGAATGACTTCAAACGGCAATAGCATATTACAGCACAAAGTCGGACTTTCATGCAGTTTGACGTTCGAGCATTAAAAAAAGTTACATCGGTTTATTTTTTACCTTTAAATATAAATGTTTTTCAGATTGTTGTATTCGACTTGTAAATATGTGTAGAAACCAGCTAATGGCCGTAAGTTATACATTTTTAATTCACACAGTTGTGTTTAGGAGTGGCTATTTATTCTAGGTTTTAATCATATTTTCTATATTGTTTTATAAGTGTATTTAAGAGCC